>RJWJ010002734.1:0-95872 GCA_004363605.1 Indri indri
ACTACAGGCATGCGCCACCATGCCCGGCTAATTTTTTCTATATATTCTTAGCTGTCCAATTAATTTCTTTCTATTTTTAGTAGAGGTGGGGTCTCGCTCTTGCTCAGGCTGGTCTCGAACTCCTGAGCTCAGAACGATCCGCCCGCCTCGGCCTCCCAGAGTGCTAGGATTACAGGCGTGAGCCACCGCGCCCGGCCTTATCATTCTCTTTTCATATATGCATATTTACACGTTATATTTTTCTAAAATCTGAGAGTAAATTGGAAATATTATGTTCTCTTTACCTCTAAGTCCTTCATTGGGTATCTCCAAAGAACAGGGACATTCTCTTTTATAACCAGAATACAATAATAAAAATAAGGAAATTTAACATTGGATCATCAATATTATTCTAATTCATAGTCCTTATTCAGGATTTAATAAACTCCTTTATAGCTATCTATCTATCTATATATTCTGGCCAGGGTCCAATCCAGAATGAAGACTTACCTGTAGTTGTTGTCATATCTTTTTAGTCTTTTTTGATCTGGAGCAGTTCCTCAGTCTTTGTCTTCCATGACCTTGACATTTTTTTAAACGGTATTATTGCAATTTATATACCATAAAATCT
Source organism: Indri indri (assembly GCA_004363605.1). Lineage (NCBI taxonomy): Eukaryota > Metazoa > Chordata > Mammalia > Primates > Indriidae > Indri > Indri indri. Next base: position 611 of record RJWJ010002734.1, read on the forward strand.
ACCCATTGTAAGCATATAATTCAATGATTTTTAAATAAATTTTTAGAGTTGTGCAACCATTACCACAATCCAGTTGTAGAACTTTTCCCTTACTCTAAAAAGATCCTCCTGCCTGTTTACAGTTGATTCCGACCTAGCCCTAAGCAACTACTGACCATCTTTCGGTCTACATATTTTTGCATCGGACTCCTGTCACTTAGCATCATGTTTCCAAGGTTCATTCATATTCTATATATCAGTTCTTTCCTTTTTATTACTGTATAATATTGAATATTTTTCATGTTTTTTTATCCATTACCAGTTGAGAGACATTTGGGTTGTTTCTGTTAGGTCATTAAACACAAAATGTCCAATTTCGAATCAAAAGTTTATTATATCTCAAACAAGAAGTATAATTAAAGTATGTGCCTAAACTATGGACACAGTTTTGCCATCTTAACAGTAGCTTGTTTATGCCAGCAGCGAAGAAGCCAGGAGAATGAGTGGCAATGAAATTGTGAAAGGTGTTGTCCATAGCTTGTTGAGAATTGACTATTTTTCCTTGTGAGAAGTGGTCCAAAGCCTGGAAGAAGTGGTAGTCAGTTGGTGCAAGGTCTAGTGAATATGGTGGATGCCAGAGAGTGTCCAAGTCCAGCCTCTGTAGTTTGAACAGTGTTGTTTTTTGTGATGTGTGGTCTTGCGAGAGCATTAGTCTGTCTCTATTGACCAATCTTGTCTGCTTAATTGCAAGCATCCTCATTATTTCGTCTAGTTGGTTGCAGTAGACATTTGCTGTAATTGATTGACCAGGTTTCATGAAGCCGTAATGGATATACCAGCACTGGCCCACTAAACGATACCATTAGCTTTTTTTGATGAATATTTGGTTTTGGACTATGTTTTAGCACTTCATCCTTATCCAACCATTGTGCCGAATGCTTGTGATTGTCAAAAAGAATCCATTTTTCATTACACGTAACAGTGTAGTGTAGAAATGGTTCACCTTTATGCCGTGACAGCAAAGAAAGGCAAGCTTTGAGACGATTTCTCTTCTGATGCTTGTTTAATTCATGTGGTACCCATCTATTGAGCTTCTTTACCTTGCCCATTTGTTTCCAATGGTCCAATATTGTTGGAACAGTCACATCAAACCTTGCTGCTAATTCACAAGTAGGTTGAGGTGGATTTGCTTCCACGATAGCTTTCAGCTTATTATCTACCTTGGTCTCAGGTCACCCATGTGGTTCATTTTCAGGATTAAAATCACTAGAATGGAACTTCTCATACCATCGACATACTGTGCATTCATTAGCCACATCCTTCCCAAATGCTTAGTTGATATTTTGAGCTGTCTGCGCTGCATTGGTTCCATGACAGAACTCAGACTCGAAGATAACACGAATGTTTGACTTATCCATGGTTTCACAAAAATTGCTCTGAAAAAGAAAAGATAATCATAGGCCAAAATGTGCATTTGAAAGAATGAGGATGTATCTTCACAATTAGAAACAAACAAAGAAACCAAGAATTGTCAAAGTGAAATATCAGAGATATCAACTCTCAATCTTAGTACCTGAGGAGTTGGACCTTCCATACTTAATATCCTAATACTATTGGTTATCATGAATAACGCTACTGTGAACATTTATGTATAATTCTGTATGGACATAGGTTTTTATAACCCTTGGGTAGATAGTTACCTGAGAGTAGGATTGTCGGCTTTTATAAGTTCATGTATAAATTTTTAAGAAACTGCCAAATTGTTTTCCAAAGTGACTGTGCCATTTTATATTACCGTGAGCAACATATAGAGGGTTGCATGTTTCCCACCTTCTCTATTCTTGGGATTGTCAGTCTCTTTGATAATAACCATTTTTATAGCGTGTAGTGGTATCTCACTATAGTTCTAATATGCATTTCCCAGCTGACTAATCATGTTGAGCGTCTTCATGTACATCTTAGTCATTTGTGTATCTTTTATGCTGAAATAGCTACTCGGATCTTTTGCCCATTCTGTAATTGGGTTTTTGAGTTGTAAGAGTTCTTCATATATATCTGGATACAAGTCCTTTATTAGATATATGATTTGCAAGTATTTTCTCTCAGTGTGGCTTGTATTTTTATTTCTCAGTTGCGGCTTTTGAAATGGAAAAGTTTAAAATTTTGAAGTCTTGTTTATTAATTTTCTTTTGTGGACCATGCTTCTATTGTCACATGTAAAAACTCTAATACAAAGTCATAAAGATTTTGTTTTTTTCATGGAATTTTTTTTTGTTTGTTTGAGACAGAGTCTCACTCTGTTGCCCAGGCTAGAGTGCTGTGGCTTCAGCCTAGCTCACAGCAACCTCAAACTCCTGGGCTCAAGTGATCCTTCTGCCACAGCCTCCCAGTAGCTGCGACTACGACTACAGGCATGTGCCACCATGCCCAGATAATTTTTTCTATATATATATTTTTAGTTGTCCAGATAATTTCTTTCTATTTTTAGTAGAGACGGGGTCTCGCTCTTGCTCAGGTTGGTCTCGAATTCCTGACCTTGAGGGATCCACCTGCCTTGGCCTCCCAGAGTGCTAGGATTACAGGCGTGAGCCACCATGCCCAGCCTCTTCTTGGAATTTTATAGGCTTGTCTCTGTTACATTAGCTCAATGATCCATTTTGTGTTAATTTTTGTGTATGGTGTGATAATAAGGGTCTAAAGTTATCCTTTTGTACTTCCATCCTTTTATTTGTTCTTGAGACAAGGTCTTGTTCTGTTGCCTGAGCCAGAGAGCAGTAGTGTTATCACAACTTACTGCGACCCCAAACTCCTGGGCTCAAGTGATCCTCCTGCCTCAGCCTCCTGAGTAGCCAGGACTATAGGCATGCGTTACCATGCCCAGCTAATTTTTTTAAAAAATTTTTTTGTGGAAACGAGGTCTTGCTATTGCCCAGCTGGTCTTGATTTCCTGGCCTCACAATCTTCCTGCCTTGGTCTCCCAAAGTGATAGGATTACTGGTGTGAGCCACCACACCTGACCAGCCACCATTTATTGACATGACTATTCTTTCCTCAGTGAATTGTCTCTTGACACTTTGGTTAAAGATCAGTTGACCATAAATGTAGAGTTTGTTTCTGGACTCTTAATTCTTCCATTGACCAATATGCTTATCCTTACATTAGAACCACTGTCTTGATTGCTATAGCTTTATAGTAGTTTTGAAAGTTCAGTAAAATCCTCCAACTTTGGTGTTCTTTTTAAAAGTTGTGCTGGCTATTCTGGGTCCTTTGCGTTTCCGAATGAACTTTTGGATTAGCTGTTAACTTTACAGAAATGCCTACTGAGATTTGGTAGGAACTGCATTGAGTCTGTAAATTAATTTGATGAGAATTTGCATCTTGACATTGGGTCTTCCACTCCATGTAGATGGAATGTTTCTCTATTTATATAGGTCTTCTTTAATTTCTTTCAGCAATATTTTGTAATTTGTAGTGTGCATGTCTTACATTTCTTTTGTTAAGTTTAAAACTAAATATTTCATTTTTTTTTTGATGCTATTATGAATGAAATTTTCTTAATTCCCTTTTTGGATTATTCTTTGCAAGTATATAGAGATAGTTGATTTTCATATATTGATCTTGTATTCTGCAGCCTTGCTGAAGTTATTAACTTGGATAGGGGTTGTGTGTGTGTGTATTCCTTTGGATTTTCTATATACACGATGATGCCTTTGGCAAATGGGAGAAAGTTCTACTGATTCCTTCGTTTCTTACCTAGATGCCTTTTATTTCTTGATAAGTGCTCTGTCTAGAACCTGCAGTACAATGTTGAGTAGAAGTGGAGAGAGTGGACATTCTTGTCTTGTCCCTGATCTTAGGGGGAAAACATTCATTCTTTCACCATTACGTATGATGTTAACTAGTTTTTGTGTAGACGCTTTTTCTCAGATTGAGGAAGTTCCTTGCTACTTCTAGTTTGTTGAATGTTTTTTATCATGAAGGGAGTTTAATTTTGTCAAATGCTTTTTCTGAATCAAAGAAATAATCATGTGGGTTTTGTTCTTTATTATAATAGATATTTCATTAATTTGAATGTTAAACCAACCTTATATTCCTATAATAAGTCCCAGTTGGTCTTGGTGTGTAATCCTTTTTATAAGGTGCTGGGTTCTGTTTGCTGGGTTCTGTTTGTTAGGTACTTTTTAACCTATATTAGTAAGAGATATTGGTCTGCAGTTATCTTGTGACATTTCTTTTGGTTTTGTTATTATAGTAACACTTGCCTCATAAAATGAGTTGGAAGGGATGCTTCCTGTAAGGTAGGTTTGCTATGCACTGGTTACCAACTTGTTTGATTCTGGTACGACAGAACCCTCACACATACAAGTTATTAATATATGAAGTGGGTTTGTTATTAATACTTACAGATAGGCAGCAAGAGACAACAGAAGTCTAATTCATTGAGAGCCAGTCCCCCAAGGCACAAGATAGATGCATGGGATAAATGGTGTCTTGACCTTGTGTGCCCCACTTACACCACAGCTGAGGGACTTTGGAAAAAAGCCTTCCCTGGGTTTTGTACCCTGGGGCAATGCGATATGCTGGGCGAAAGTGTGGAAGGACATCCTGTTTCTAGAGGGAGACCAGAAATGTTCTGGCCGGTCCCTCCTTATCTCAGTATATTGCATTCCTAGCACATTCTACATTTATTCTTGAGAACTATGAGCGAGAAAGTGGGGAGAACTGCATTAGTCTGAGGCTACCAGAGAACTGTCCTGTTTCCTTCTCTCCTGTTATTTAGGAGAGCTTGTAAAGTGTTGACATTAATTCTTCTTTAAATGTTTAGTAAAATTTACCAGTGAAGCTGTCTGGGCCTTGACTTTTATTTGTAGGTAGATTTTGATTACTAATTCAGTCTTTTTATTTGTTACAAGTTGATCAGATTTTCTGCTTCTTTTTGACCCAGCTTTCAGTAGTTTGTGTCTTTCTAGGAATTAGTCCATTTCATCTCAGTTATTTAATTTGTGCCATACAGTTATTCATATTGCTTTCTTGTAATCTTTATTTCTGTTGTGATGCTTCCTTTCTCATTTCCGATTTTAGTAATATGAGTCTTTTTTTGTTGCTAGTCTATATACAGGTTTGTCAATTTTGTTGATTTTTTTCTTTTTTTATTTCGGTAGATTTAGGGGTATAAGTGTTTTTTTGTTACATGTATGAATTATATAATGCTGAAGTCAGGGCTTTCACTGTACCTGTCGCCAGAAAAAATAGCGTACATTGTACATGATAGGTAGGTCCCTCACTCCCCTTCCACCTTACCCGCTTCTTAATTTCCAATATCCATTACACCACTTTATGACTGTATATATCTCTTGTTTAGCTCCCACTTATAATTGAGAACATGTGGTATTTGTTTTTCCATTCCTGAGGTATTAATACTTAGGATAATGGTCCCTGTTCCATCCAAGTTGATGCAAAAGACATTATTTCATTCCTTTTTGTGGCTGAGTAGTACTCCATGCTGTATATATACCACATTTTCTTTATGTACTCATCAGTTGATGGGCACTTAGGTTGATTCTGTATCTTTGCATTTGTGAATCGTGGTGCAGTAAACATTCAGGTAGAGGTGTCTTTTTTATAAAATGACTTCTTTTCCTTTGGGTAGATACCTAGTAGTGGGATTGCTGGATCAAATGGCAGGTCTACTTTTAGATCTTTGAGAAATCTCCATACTGTTTTCCATAGAGGTTATACTATAATAATTTACATTCCCACCAACAGTGTATATACATTCCCTTTTTACCGCATCTGCTCCAACATCTGTTGTCTTTTGACTTTTTAAAAATGGATATTCTGACAAGGGTGAGGTGGTTTTAATTTGTGCTTTTAATTTGCATTTCCTTGATGATTAGTGATGTTGAACATTTTTTCCTATGTTTACTGGCCATTTGTCTTCTTTTGAAAAAAAATATCTGTTCACGTCTTTTGGCCACTTTTCGATGGGGTTATTTTTTTCTTACTGATTTGTTTGAGTTCTATGTAGATTCTGGATATTAGCCCTTTGTCCGATGTATAGATTGCAAATATTTTCTCCTATTCTTTAGGTTGTCTATTTACTCTGTTGATTATTTCCCTTGCTGTGCAGAAACAGTTCAATCAGTCCCATTTATTTTTGTCGTTGCTGTATTTGCTCTTGGGATCTTAGTCATAACTTCTTTGCCTAGGCCAATATCCAGAAGACTTTTTCCTACATTTTCCTCTAGGTGTTTTTTTTTTTTTTTTTGAGACAGTCTCACTGTGTCACCCCGGTTAGAGTGCAGTGGCATCATCTGTAGCTCACTGCAACCTCAGACTCCCAGGCTCAAGTGATCCTCCTGCCTCAGCCTCACAAGTAGTTGGGACTACAGGTGCACACCACCACATCTGGCTAATTTTTCTACTTTTGGTAGAGATGGGGTCTTGCTCTTGCTCAGGCTGGTCTTGCACTTCTGACCTCAAGTGATCCTGCAGCCTCCCAGAAGTGTCAGGATTACAGGTGTGAGCCACCATACCTGACCTTCTTCTAAAATTTTAATGATTTCAAATCTTAAATTTAAGTCTTTAATCCGTCTTGAGTTAATTTTCATATATGGTGAGAGATAGGGATCCAGTTTCTTTCTTCTGCATGTGGCTATCCAGTTTTCCTAGCACCATTTATTGAATAGGAAGTTCTTTCCCCAGTGTATGTTTTTGTCACTCTGTTGAAAATCAGTTGGTTGTAGCTACATGGCTTTATTCATGGGTTCTCTATTCTGTTCCATTGCTCTCTGTGTCTCCTTTGTATTATACCAATACCAGGCTGTTTTGGTTACTATAGCCTTATTATATAATTCAAAGTCAGGTCATAGGATGCCTCCAGATTTGTTCTTTTTGCTTAGGATTGCTTTGGCTATTCAGGTTCTTTTTTGGTTCCATACAAAGTTTAGGATTACTTTTTCTAGGTCTGTGAAAAATGTTGCTATTTTGATGGGAATTGTGTTGAATCTGTAAATCACTTTGGGCAGTATGGACATTTTAACAATGTTGATTCTTTCAACCCACGAGCATGGGGTATTTTTCCGTTTGTGTTATTTGTGATTTCTTTCCTCAGTGTTTTGTAGTTTTCCTTCTAGAGATCTTTCACCTCCTTGGCTAAGTATACTCCTAGGTATTTTCTTTTCTTTGCAGCTATTGTAAATTATATTGAGTTCTTGATTTGACTCTCAGCTTGACTATTATTAGTATATAGAAATGCTACTGATTTTTGTACATTAATTTTGTAACCTGGGAATTTATTAAATTTACTTATCATTTCTAGGAGTCTTTTGGTGGAATTTTTAGGGTTTTATAGGTACAAGATCATATCGTAGTCAAATAGGGATAGTTTGACCCCCTCTTTCCTCATGTGGCTGCCCTTTATTTCTTTCTCCCGCCTGATTACTCTGGCTAGGACTTCCAATACTATGGTGAATAGAAGTGGTGACACTGGACACACTTGTTCCAGTTCTTAGGGGGAATACTTTCAACTTTTCCCCATTCAGTATGATGATGTTGGCTGTGGGTTTGTCATACATAGCTTTTATTATTTTGAGGTATATTCCTTCTATGCCTAGTTTGTTGAGGGTTTTTATCATGAAGGAGTACTGGATTTTATCAAATTCTTTTTCTGTATCATGATAATCATTTGGTTTTTGTTTTTAATTCTGTTTATATAGTGAATCACATTTATTGATTCGTATATGTTGAATCATCTTTGCATCCCTGGGATGAAACCCACTTGATTATGGTGAATTATCTTATCAGCGTGCTGCTGGATTCGATTTGGTAGCATTTTTTTGAGGATTTTTGCGTCTATATTCATGAGGGCTACTGGTCTCTAGTTTTCTTTCTTCATTGTGTCCTTTCTTGGCTTTGGTATCAGGGGTGGTACTGCCTTCATAGAATGAGTTAGGGAGGATTCCCCTCCTTCTCAATGTTATGGAACAGTTTCAGTAGGATAGGTGCCAGTTCTTTGTAGGGTCTGGTAGAATTTGGTTGTGAATCTGTCTGGTACAGGGCTTTTTCTTGTTGGGAGATGTTTCATTACTGTCTCAATCTCACTGCTTGTTATTGGTCTGTTCAAGATTCCTATTTCTTCCTGACTCAAGCTTGGGAGGTTGTGTGTTTCCAAAAATTTACCCATTTCCTCTAGATTTTGTAGTTTGTGTGCATAGAGGTTTTCATAGTAGTCTCGGATGATATTTTGTATTTTTGTGGTATCAGTTGTAGTGTCTCCTTTTTCATTTCTGATTGAGCTTACTTGAGTCCTTTATCTTCTGTTTCTGGTTAATCTAACTAATGGTCTGTCAATTTTGTTTATCTTTTCAAAGAACCAACTTTTTGTTTTGTTGATCCTTCATATTGTTTTTTATGGTTTCCATATTTTTTTTCAGTTCTGCTCTGATCTTTGTTACTTTTTTGTCTACTGCTAGCTTTGGGTTTGTCTTGTTCTTATTTTTCTAGTTCCTTGAGGTATGACATTAGGTTATTAACTTGTGATCTTGCTGTCTTTTTGTTGTAGGCATTTAAGGCTACAAACTTTCCTCTTAAGACTGCTTTTGCTGTGTCTCAGAGATTTTGGTAGCTTGTGTTGTCTTTGTGGTTCAATTCAAAATTTGATTTCCATCTTGTTTTTGCCATTTGCCCAAGGATCGTTAAACAGCAGATTGTTTAATTTTCATGTATTTGTGTAGTTTTGAGAGATCTTCTTGGAATTGATTTCTAGTTTTATTCCATTGTGGTCTGAGAAGATACATGGTATGAATTCAGTTATTCTGAATTTGCTGAGACTCATTTTGTGGCCTAACATGCTGTGTCTTGGAAAATGTTCTTATGTGCTGATAAGAATTTATATTCTACATTTTTGGGGTAGAATGTTCTGTAAATGTTAGGTCCAATTGTTCTAGAGTCCTGTTTAGTATTTCGTTTGTTGATTTTCTGCCTCAGTGATCTGTCCAGTTCTGTCAGTGGAGTGTTGAAGTCCCTGGCTATTATGTTGCTGTTTATTTTCTTGCTTAGATCTAGTAGAATTTGTTTTATGAATCTGGGGGCTCCTGTGTTAGGTGTATATATATTTAGGATTATTATAACTTCTTGTTGAATTGCTCTCTTTATCATTATATAATGACCATCTTTGTCTTTTTTTTTTTCTTTAAACCATTGTTGATTTAAAGTCTATTTCATCTACTCACTTTTGGTTTTCATTTGCATGAAATAGTTTTTTCCACCCCTTTACCTTGGGTCTATGAGAATCTTTGCAAATTGAGTATCTTGAAGATAGCATATGTTTGGATTGTGTGTTTTTATCCATTCAACCAATCTATATCTTTAAAAGCATTAAGGCCATTAATATTCACTGTTAATATTGATATGTGAGATACTGTTCTGTTCATCATGTTGATTGTTACCTAGTTGCTTTGTTTTCTCCCTGTGTTACTGTTTTGTATGAGCTATGAGTTTTAACTTTGGGGTGTTTTTACTCAGGGTATCAATTGTCCTATTCCAGAAAGAGTACTTTTAAGCATGTCTTGTTGGGCAGGTCTAGTGGTGACAAATTCCCTTAGTGTTTGCTTGTCTAGGAAAGACTTTTTCTTCTTCATTTATGAAACTTAGTTTTGCAGGATACAAAATTCTTGGCTGGCAGTTATTCCAGTTAAGGAGACTAAAAATGGGGCCCCAATCCCTTCTGACTTGTAAGGTTTCTGTTGAAAAGCCTGTGTTAGTCTGATGGGGTTTCCTTTTGTAAGTTACTTGATGCTTTTTCCTTTATAAGTTACCTGATGCTTTTTCTTTTGTAAGTGACTTGATGTTTTCATCTTGTAACTTGTAGGATTTTGTCCTTCAATTTAACTTTGGCCAGACTGGTAACTGTGCGCCTTTGGTGATGTCCTGTTTGCCATGAATGTTCCAGGTGTTTGTTGACCTTCTTGTATCTGGATGTCTAAATTTCTAGTGATACCAGAGAAGTTTTCCTCTATTATTCCATGCTTTTTGCTTTTTCTTCTTCTTCTTCAGGGACCTATGATTCTTATATTTATTTGCTTCAGATTGTTCATTCTTTTTTTTCGTACATTTTTGGCTGATGGGGATAATTCAAAAACATCTTCAAGCTCTGAAATTCTTTCTTCCGCTTGGTCTAATCTATTGTTAAAACTTTCTGCTGTATTTTGAAATTCCCTAAATCTTTCATTTCCAAAAGCTCTGTTATATTTTTTCTGATATTATCTGTCTCTTTAGTGGATTTTTCATTCATGTCCTGAATTATTTTTTTGGTTTCTTTGTGTTGGTTTTCAACTTTCTAATCAATCCCATTGTTCTTACTCGCCATACACAACACAGAGTACTAACCACTATACGATCACGTCCCTTACTTGCCATCCATATTCTGAATTCCATATCTGACATTTCAACAATTTCCTTTAGATTGGAGTCTATTGACAGAGAGCTATTGTGGTCCTTTTGTAGCAGCAAGACAGCCCATTTTTTTCATGTTGCCAACATTCTTATGCTGTTTGCTTCTCATCTAGAACCTCTTCTCTCAACTCAAAGCAGATAGCTTTGTGGTACACCTGTTCTTTACTGGGATCTCTGTTGCTCAGTAAAGAGAGGGAGTGGTCCCTGGATGGCATGCTCAAGGTCCTACTCCAGAAGATTGACTAGGCAGGAGAGGGGTGGATTACCCTTTAACACTGTTGCTGTCTTGCGTCTCACCATTCCCCAGTGGTTGTGGCAGGGTGGGCCTATGGCAGGACGGGTGCATGGCAGGGCTGGCCTGCAGCAGGGCGGTCTGCCCAGGTTTGGTAGTGATGGCTGTGTTGGCATTTGCCCCTTCCAGGTCTGTCCACAGTGGGGCTTCCCAGGTGGCGGTGGCTGCACTGCCCAGACACTGGGTGGAGGGCCTCAGACATGTATTCTTCCTGGGTCCTCTGGGAAGTGCGGCTGTCTGGGGCCACCCAGGATATGGCAGTAGGTGCCTGGTCTGTGGGTGCCTATTCTGCCCAGATCTCCTTGTGGTGGTAGGGGTATGAGGTACCCACCCATGAAGTGTGCAAGAGTGCCCAGCCTCCTTTCACCCTCCCTGGCCCAGCAGAGGTTTGTGATGGGGAGGCAGCAGCTATGGATCTGACCCCTGGGTATATGCAGTGCTCTGAGGCTGGGACCTCAAAATGGCACTAGCCTCAGCACCCAGGGTTTGGAAGCCAGCTGTGCCTTCTCTCCAGAGCAGTGCCACTGCAGAGCCTCCAGTCAGGTTTCTGTATCAGTCTGGAGGCCTGCTGCAGTGGAGCAACTCCCCACCCCCACCCCCAGGGTTCTCTTCTCTGTGCCTTCCCCATGTGCCAGCGCCTTCTCCAGATACCTTCAATCCTGTTGAGCAGGTTGCCCTGCTTCCTTCTCCTTCACTTTGGGTGCCTCCTGATGCCTCTCTGTTAATTCCCAATGCTCTCTCTTAGATGATCAATCTGAAAATGAATATCTATTTGCCACTTTCAGTCCTCTCCATGAAAGCAGCATTGTACAGGCTGCTTCTAGTCTGCCATTTTGGCCCTTCTCCCCCAGATCTGATCTTTTAAAAAAAAAAAAAAAAACTTTCGGTTTTATTGATTTTTTTTTTTTTTCCCTCCGTATTCTTTTCTTTCTGCTCTAATTTTTTTTCTTCCTGCTTGTTTTTGGTTTGGTTTGTTCTACTTTTTCTAGTTTCTTAAGGTGGAAGTTAGGTTGTTGATTGAGATCTTTTTTTAATATGTGCATTTACAGCTATAATTTTTCTCTTATCAGTGCTTTTGTTGCATTTCATAAGTTTGGTATGTTGTGCTTTTGTTTTCATTAATCTCAAAGTATTTTCTGACTTCTGTTGTAATTTCTTCCACCTATTATTTAGAAGTGTTTTGATTAATTTTCACATATTTGTTAGTTTTTCAGGTTTCCTTTTGTTAATGAATTATAGTTTTATTCCATTGTGATCAGAAGGGAATCTTTTAAAAATCTTTCAGTCATTTTAAATTTAAGATTTGTTTTGTGGCCTAACAAATGTTCTCTCCTGGAGAATGTTCCATGTGCACTTGAGAAGAATGTGTATTCTGTTGTAGGATGGAGTGTTCTCTATAGGTCTTTTATACATATTAGTTTATAGTGTTGTTCAAGTGTGCTGGTTCCTTATTGATCTTCTGTCTGGTTGTTCTGTCCGTTATTGGAAAGTGAGCTGTTAAGTCTCCAACTGTTATTGTGTACCTGTTTATTTCTCCCTTCAAGTCTGTCAATTTTTGCCTCATATATTTTGGGGCTCTTGTTGCTTCAAAAATTTGGGGGCTTTGTTAGGTACATACATTTTTATAATTGTTACATTTTCTAGGTATATTGAACCTTTTTCAATATGTCTCTTGTAACTTTTTTGATTTAATGTCTATTTTGTCTGGCAATTATATAGTCACTCAGGATCTATTTTGACTACCCTTTGCGTAGCATATTTTTTTTCATCCTTTACTTTCAACTTATTTGTGTCTTTGTCGTATCTAAAGTGAGGCTCCTGTAAGAAGTATGTAGATAGATTCTGGATTTTAAAAAATATATCCAATCTACCAATATCTATCTTTTAATAGGAATTTAATCCATTTATACTTAATGTGATTACCAGTAAAGATTTACTTCTGCCATTTAGCTATTTGTTTTCTGTATATGTTATGGTTTTTCTTTTTTTTTGCCTCAGTTCCTCCATCATGACCTTTTTTGTTTGCCATTTTGATTTGCTTCTTTCATTTTCATCATATTAATTTTTTTCTTTGTAGTTACCTTTGGGACTATAATTAATACCTTAAACTAGTTGGAATAATAGATTCAGTAGTATACAGACACATTGCTTCTGTATACCTTCATCCTTTTTATGTTTTTGGATATATATTTCATTTTTATATATGATATACTCATTAACAGATGTGTAATTGTTTCATGCATTTGCCTTTTAAGGCATGCAGGAAAAGGAGAGACATCATACACCAAGCCAAAGTACAACACTTTAATAAAGAACATACTAGTGTTCTTTATTTTTTCTCATGGCTTCATGTTACTGTCTTGTGTCCTTTTATTTTAGACTTGAGTAAGTACTCCTATAGCATTTCTTATATGATGTGTCTAGTGCAAAAGAGCTCCCTCAGCTTTTTGTTGACCTGGAAGTATCTTAGTTTTTCCTTCATTCTTGAAGGATAGTTTTGCTAAATACAGAGTCCTTGGTTGACAGGTTTTTTTTTTTTTTCTTTCAGTACTTTAAATATGTCCCACTGTCTTCTGGCCTCCGTGGTTAATCTTATTGAGGATTCCTTGCATGTGATGAATTGCTTCTATCTTGCTGGTTTTAAGTTTCTCTCCGTGTGTTTGGGATTTGACAGTTTGACTATAATGTGCCTTAGTGTGGATCTCCCTGAGTACATAATTCTTGGAGTTTGTTGAGGTACTTGGATATGTATATTCAAGTCTTTCATCAAATTTGGGAAGTTTTTGCCCTTATTTTTTCAAATATTTTATCTGACCCTTTCTCTGTTTTCTTCTTGGATTTTTATAATGTGTATGTTGGTATGTTTGTTGGTTTCCCACAGGTCCTTTAGGCTCTGTTCATTTTTCTTCCTTTTGTTTTTCTGTTCCTCAGATTGGAAATTTAAAGAATTTTTTTTTTTTTTTTTTTTTTTTTTTTTTTTTTTTTTTTTTTTTTTTTTTTTTTTTTTTTTTTTTTTTTTTTTTTTTTTTTTTTTTTTTTTTTTTTTTTTTTTTTTTTTTTTTTTTTTTTTTTTTTTTTTTTTAGATAGTGTTTTGCTCTGTTACCCAGGCTGAAGTGCAGTAGCTTGATCATAGCTCACTGCAGCCTTGAACTCCAGGCTCAAGCGATCCTCCCACTTCAGCCTCCTGAGTAGCTGGGACTATAGGCATACACTGCCACGCCTGGCTAATTTTTCCTTATTTTTTGAGACAAGGTCTTGCTATGTTGCCTAGTCTGGTCTCGAACTCCTGGCCTCAAGCCGTCTTCCTGCCTTGGCCTCCCAAAGTGGAAAGATTACAGATGTGAGCCACTGTACCCAGCTGAGCCTAGATAATTTAAATTATTTTATGTTCAAATTCCCTGATCCTTTCTTCTGCCTGCTTAAATCTGCTGTTGAAATCCTCTAGTGAATTTTTCATTTTAGTTATACTTATTACCTCCAGAATTTCTGCCTTTTATTCCATTTCTTCATAGTGTTCCCATTTTGTTCAGACATTGTTTTCCTGATTTCCTTCAGTTTTTTTTTTCCCACAGTTTATATGGCATCTTTGACTAATAAGTCTGATGTCTGCATTTCCTCAGGGATGGCTTCTGTCAAATTTTTTTCCTATGACTGGGCCATACTTATTTCTTTGTATGATTTGTAATTTTTGGTTGAGGACTGGAAATTCCGAATATTATGTTTGGTAAGTTTAGAAATCTAGTTCTCTCACTCCTGAAGGATTACTGATTTTTGCTTGTTGAGTGCTAGATCCATCTGTCTGAGCTTTTCCAAGCCATTTTTGCAAAGTGTGTGTTCCTTGTTGAATGTTGTCACTAAAATTTTAGTTCCGTTGTCTCTGTGGTCTACTAGTGATCTGACAAAGATTTCCTGAAGCCCATTATGGTTGAAACAGTGTCCAGATTCTGCTGGCCCCTCAGCTGTCAGAAGCAGTGATCAACAATCAAAACACACAACCCTGATTTTGGAGGGCAAGGGCCTTATTGCCCACCCTGGCACCATCCTCATGGTATCCTCGTGGCTGCCTGCCATGGGCTGTGAACTGAGGGATGGTAGCAGCCATGCTAAACATGAAGCTCATTGAAATTTACCTGCTCCTTTATCAAACTCTCCTCTGGTCTTTGTAAGTGTTTGGCTAGACATCGGAGTTCCAAAATAGTTGCTTTGTACAGTTTCTATCCACTGAATAGTTGTTTTGGTACCAGATTCCTAGAGCTTCCTATTCTGTCTTCTGTAACGTCACTCAGCTCTTTTCTGTTAAATATTTTTAGTGTACTATTTTAATTTCTGTTTTTTTAGCTGTATTTTTTGTTGTTTTCTTAGTGATTGCTCTAAGTGTTAGAATATATATCTTAATTTCTCTAAATCTGCTTCAAATTAGTACTGACTTCTGGTAAAATGTAGGAACTTTCATCCAATATAACTCCATTTTCTCCCCCTTCATTTATGCTTTTGTTGTTATATATCTTTTAAGCCCCAAAATACAGTGTTATGATTATTTCTTTATACAGTCTCGTCTTTTAAAGCATTAAAGAAAAGAGATAGAACTATATTTATGTAGTATTTTATATTTAATCACCCAATCATTTTAAGTGTTCTTAATTGTTTCTTGTGGATTTGAATTACTGGTGTTAATTTTCTTTCACCCTGAACGACACCCTGAGCTGCTGTGGGCAGTGGTAGCCTTATTTTAGAATGCACAGACTCTTGCTGTTCTTATCTTAGCTTTAGCAGTTTTTTATGAATAAACACTTCTCAATTTGTTCACGTTTGCCCCATTTTCAGAACCCTAAATATTTGTTTTTGCCCATTTTGTCCAGTTTTGTGGTTGGTTTTGGGGGGAGAGAATTTTCCATACTCTTCACTGTTCCCCAGCTGGACATCCATCTACCTGCCTTTGTGTCTGTACAGAGTATGATGACTTTTTGTCCTGTCCTTAGCTGTGTCCCATGGGTTATAGAGATTGGGTTCAGAGCCAAAGGCAGGCTGAAAAGTGGACCCGCTTTTCCCAAGCCGATGTGGCTCAGGAGAAGGTTGGGGGTAGGGCAAAGAGTGATTGGGTCTTCATCACCTTGCTCGGGTCCTTCAGCCCCTGGTTCCTGTCTTTCCCAGGTGGTGGCCAGAGGCTTAGCCCTTCACAACACCATTGTCCTTATGGAGCCTTTCTGGGTCTTTCTACCTTTGTCTGTCAACATGCCCTTTCTGGGAAGGGGCAGACACTGAAGATTCAATATAAAGTAACACCTGCCTCTTAGCCTTGCCTTGTGACAGTGGGTACCCTCTGTGGAGGATGTGAAGGGGCCCCAAACAGGTCAGGGCTCCAGGAAAAGTGTTAGCTCTGTACACTCTGCCTGGGGTTTTCGTTCTTCCTGCCACCCTCATGCAGACAGTCAGGGGCAGGCCTATGGTGTGTTTGCAGCTGGGTTGAGGGTGGTGGGAATCTCTCGGTAGCTCATGCTCTGGTAGAGGTTTTTGGAAACTGCTGCCGAAGATGGGAGAGCAAAGTATTTGCTCCAGGAAGTAATATGCCAACCATTGCACCAGTTATGGGGAGAATCTGCACGTACAGTTCTGGAAGAACTTTACTGATTAGGTCTCTTGCCTCCCGGGTAGAGTTTTTGTGGGATAAAAACCAAATGCTATCTTATTATTGCCTTTATCTTTCTGCAGATAATGTGTTGAATGCCTCCGTAACCAGATGCCTTTGCCTTTTTCTTTTGGCAGAGGAATGTCACGGCATCCGGAGTTATCCCTCAGATTTCTCTGATCATGGGCCCGTGTGCTGGTGGGGCCGTCTACTCCCCAGCCCTAACAGACTTCACGTTCATGGTTAAGGTAAGAAAGAAGGGCCTGTTTCTGGTGCCCTTTGAGATTCATGCATTTCCTTACCTGCAATAAAACTAATTCCTGACCCAGATCTGGGTAATCTGCATTCTCATTGGCTTTCAGTGTAGTAATGATAAGGTCTTGGTGGAGAGAAGGTTTTGGCATGAAATCTGTAGCTATTGGGGGTTCAGTGGCAGAAGGTGCTGCGTATTTCATTGGTGGGTAATCTTACTTGTTGATCTGAATTGCAAATGATTTTCAAGTAATCAAAGGATCCTTTCCTCTACCCAGACAGGTGACTATTTACTGAATTCTAGTTAAAAAGTTTCTCATGGAAGGCTTTTCTGTAGTCTATTGTATTGGGAAGTTTTTTCTGATGTCCCACCTTTGTTTTTCACCCATTTGTCATTTTATTGTTTTATCCATTAAAGGATAAATCTGACTGCCAACTTTATTTTGAGAGGTACGTATCTTTATTACATGACTTTAATGGAATGATATTTTAAAATGATTTTAAAATGAAGCCTACTTGAACTTATACATGGGTAATTACCCTTAATCTGAGCTTGCTTTAAAAAAAAAAAATCAGTCTTTCCCTCTTAAAATATTAACAAAAATGAGCAATGATTGCCAAAACAGAAAGGTTGGAGGAAAAAAGTAAAGATAGTCATCCAATATGCGAAGAATAGTTTTAGTGGGAGTATAAATGGGAAACACTTTCCTCAAGGGCAGGTGCAGTAGGAATGCAAAAGTTTTTCAAAGTGTTTATCACTTTGACCCAACTATTCTGTTCTTTGCGACAGATCGAAAGCAACATAAATGTGCAACAACACTGGTGGGTTTTAAAAATTAAGATGACCGTTTCGCTTACTTCTTGGACAAAGCAGAATTCCCTAAACTTTGCCTACTAAATTGCCGACTAATATATGCACACCTAGCTGGTGCTAGCCCAGTCCTCTACTCTTTCCTGTGTGTCATGAATGGAGGTGTGGTATCAGTTCCTCTGGCCAAAGACATCCTTTCCCCTGCACACATCCACTTGCTGAATACAACCCTACCCCTCTTCAGGGGCTTACGCTGTTCTTTCTCTTTACTATCTTCAGTTTCTCCTTAGGTCCTCCCATCAGAACTTAACCATGCTTGGGTCTCTCCTGTCTAGAAAACAAAATCTTTCCCCTAGTGTGCATCCCCCTGTAGCTATCGCCCTATTTCTATCTTCCCATCCCTTCCTTAGCACATGTCAATTTAGCTCTGTTTTTCCCTGCCCCCATCCACTAAACCTGTATTTTTAAGGTTCTCAGTGACTTTTGTGTCATTATAAATGCTGTTTAACTTTCATCTTTCTGAGTTTTTCAGCAATATTCCCTTGGGTTCCACGCTGTCATATTCTGGCATCTCTGGCATTTCCTTCCCATCTTTGGCCATACCTTCTTGGTTTCCATTGCAGTTCACACTGTTCCATTGAGACTCTAAATGCTGGAGTTCATTCACCTGCTTTCTCTTTGAATTCTGTGTTTTATCGTAAGCAATCCCATCTTCCACTTGCAAAGCTTTGGTTAATAACTGCACATTTGGGAGACTTCCTCTCTTGTCCTTTGCAACTAATTATCAAGCCTTAACCATGGTACATCTTAAATATTCCATGTGTTCAATAAGATTGCAATGAAAATACTAACATTCTTTTTAAAAGTACTACACAAAGTAGTTATAAAGTTTATATGGGGGGAAGAAATAACATCCAAGGATAAACATTTCATGAAAGTAGTGTGATGAGCTAGTCCTACCAGGTGATAAAATATGAAGTTATAACAATTAAAACTATCTAATCAACTTGTAAATAAATAGACCAAGGGACATGACAGAATTGATAAATAGATCTAAATATATTTGGACATTTAGTTTATGATGAAAAGGATGTTGTTCTATTCAGGATCATCACTGATAATATCAATTTCTCAGAGATACCAACAATTCCTGCATCACTAAATCCAGTTGACAATTCTCAGCCCTTGTCTCACCTCTTGGCAGCATTTAATGTAGCTGATCATTGCTTCCTTGTTGAAACGTCAGGGCACCATACTTTTTTGATTTTTCTCTCCCTAATTCCTTTGGTGATCGTATCCAGGCTCCATGACTTTAAATGCCAATCCAGATGCTGACAGTTCTCAAATCTGTTTCTCCAGGATTGTACGTTCACCTATCAGCATTTCCATTTGGACTTTAGTGGGTATCTCAAACTTCACAGGTTTTGGTTTCTGCTAAACCCCGTCCGAACTGCTCTCCTATGGCCTTCCCCATTTTGAATGGCAAGTCCAGTTTTCCGGTGGCTCAGGTCATACACTTTTGACGCTATTTTGACTCATCTTTTGCTGTCCCATCCCAAATTCAGTCAGAATGTCTTATTGGCTTTGCTTTAGGATATAACCCAAAATTGTAATCAGATTGAGTCTTACTACTGCTGCTTACTTTTGCTATCAAAACAGCTACCACTTTGATTCAAGCACATCATCTTCCACCTGGAATGTTGCAGTCCTTCTGACTGGTCTCCCTGCTTCTGTCCCTGCCTCCCTGCCAGTTAATTTTTAATTTTTTAATCATTTTAAATTGTGTAGTGTAATACATACTCGGGAAAGTACATAAGATATGTACAGTATAGCAATTACAAAGGGCAAATCTGTGTAAAAAAAAAAAAAAAAAAACAACAAACACCCAGGTAAAAAAAAATAGCTCTCTGAGTCTTTCCTAATCACTGTTGCCTACATTCTGCATAGAATTATTTATTACCTCAACTTTTATGGAAATGTTTTTATTTGCTTTGCTTCATAGTTAAAAATTTTAAGTATGCCTCACTGAACAGTGTGGATTAGTGTTGCTTGTTTTAACCTTTATGTAAAACAAAGTCATGTAATATGCTTTTCTTTGTGCGTGGCTTCTAGTTCATTATTTTTTAAGATTTATTCATGTTGTTCTTTGTAAATGTAGTTCATTCGTTTTAATAGCTGTATAGTAAATTTATCTTAATATATTCCTCCATTCCCCTATTGATGGATATTGGATTTTCAAGATTTTTTGCTATTGCAAATGAGGCTGATATAAATATTCTAATATTAATGTATCTTGGTGCACATGTTTCAGTTTCTCAAGGTAGGGGCAATCTTAGGTCATAGGATATAGATGTCTTCAGCTTTTCTAGGTAACACTTGACTGTTTACTAAAGAAATTACAGCAATTTATAATTCTACTGGCAGTGGGAGAAATTCACTTGTTCTACAGTCTTGGCAGCCCTGATATTAGCATGTTTTAATTGTGCCAGTTTGATGCTTGTGGTATAGTCTCTCATTGTGATCTCAATTTGCATGTCCATGACTAAAAAGGTTGAGTGCCTTTTCATTTTTTTTCTTCTTTGGTGGCATGCCTGTTCAACTGTTTGGCCCATTTAAAAAAAATTGAGTTTTTGGCTGGGTGCAGTGGCTCATGCCTGTAATCCCAGCACTTTGGGAGGCCGAGGTGGGAGGACCACTTGTGGTCAGGAGTTTGAGACCAGCCTGGGCAACATGGCAATACCCTGTTTCTGCAAAAAATATGACATTGAATTTTTTTGTTTTCTACCAAACTGATTTTTAGGAGTTCTTTGTATATTCTGGATATAAGTGTTTTATAAATATATATGTTGCACTTCTGACACTCTGTGACTTGTGATTTTCCTTCTTGTAATGCTAACTTTTGTTGAACAGTTTTTTAAAAAAAATCTTTATTTTGAAATAATTTCAAATAAGGATAAAAAGAATTCTTAACCATTTGAGAGTAGGTTGCAGACAACATGCCTTTTGACCCCTTAATGCTTCAGTGTAAGATCCTTAAGAACTAGGATCTCTTCTTGCATGGCCAAAGTTATTAAATTCAGGAAGTTTAACACTGATACAGTACTTTTTATAAAAGATTGTGGTAAAATGTAATAGGCCACTTTAACTGTTTTTGAGTGTATAGTTCCATGGCATTAAGTCCCGGCATGTTATTGTGCAACTGTCACCATCGTCCATCCCTGGAGCTTTTGCATCCACTTCAGCTGAAAGTTTGTATCCATCGAACACTGACTTCCCATTTCCCCTCTTTCCAGCCCCTTTCCGTGTCTATGAATTTGACTGCTCTAGGTATTTCGTAAAAGTGGAATCATACAATTTTTGTTCTTTGGTGACTGGCTTTTTCACCTAGCATAATGTCTTCAAGGTTCATTCATGTTGTTGTACATATCAGTTTCCTTCTTTTTAAAGGCTGAATTATATCCCATTGTGTCTGTGTGTGTGCGTGTATGTGTATATGTATACACGTACACATACATGCACACACACCACATTTTGTTTATCCGTTCATCTGCTGATACGTATTTGGGTTTCTTCCACCTTTTGGCTACCGTGAGTAATGCTGCTGTGAGTGTGGGTGTACAAATATCGGTTCGAGTCCCTTTTTGCACTTCTTTTTGGTTATACACCCAGGAGTGGTTTTGTTGGTCATGTGGTAACTCAGTGTTTACTTTTTTGAGGAGTTGTCACACCATTTTCCACAATGCCTGCTCCACTTTACATTTTTACCAGCAATGCACAAAATTTCCAATCTCTTCATATCCTTGCCAACACATATTTTCTGTTTTATATTTATTTATTTGTTTTTTTTTTTTTTTTTTTTGAGACAGAGTCTCGCTCTGTTGCCCTGGCTAGAGTGAGTGCCATGGCGTCAGCCTAACTCGCAGCAACCTCAAACTCCTGGGCTCAAGCGATCCTCCTGCCTCAGCCTCCCGAGTAGGTGGGACTACAGGCATGCGCCACCATGCCCGGCTAATATTTTCTATACATTTTAGTTGTCCAATTAATTTCTTTCTATTTTTAGTAGAGACGGGGTCTTGCTCTTGTTCAGGCTGGTCTTGAACTCCTGACCTTGAGCGATCCTCCCGCCTCGGCCTCCCAGAGTGCTAGGATTACAGGCGTGAGCCACTGCGCCTGGCCCATTTATTTGGTTTTTTAAATTTTTTTTAGAGGTGGAGTCTTGCTCTCTTGCCCAGGTTAGAGTGCAGTGATGTGATCATAGCTCACTGCAACCTTGAATTCCTGGGCTAAAGCGCTCCTCTTGCTTTAGTCTCTCAAAGTGCTGGGATTACAGGTGTGACCCACAGCGCCTAGCCTCTGTTCATTTTTTTTTTTTTTTTTTTGGTGGGGGGGAGGGCAGAGTCTTACTCTGTTGCCCAGGCTGGAGTACAGTGGTGTCATCGTAGCTTACTGCAACTTCAAACTCCTAGGCTCAACTGATCCTCTGGCCTCAGCCTCCCAAGTAGTTTAGTTGGGACTACAGGTGTGTGCCACCATGCCCAACTAATTTATTTATTATCATTATTATGTTTTTTAATAAGAGAAGATTATCAAATTGATTTAATATGTATACATGGGAACCCTGAGAAAATGAGGATTTAACTCCTTAATGGTGTTCAGGAGCTTATATGCCTTTCTGATAAAATGGGTTATGGGGGAGGGGGAAGGGGATTCTGTGAATTTTTAAAAATAATTTTTCTAGAGATGGGGTCTCACTATGTTGCCCAGGCTGGTCTTGGACTCCTGGCCTCAAGTGATCCTCCCAGCTCGGCCTCCCAAAGTGCTAGGATTACAAGCATGAGCCATCCCGCCCAGCCTTGTTTCCCCTCCCCCCCATAGCCATCCTAATAAGTATGAAGTGGTATCTCATTATAGTTTTGATTTGCATTTCCCTAATGACTAGTGATTTTGAGCATCTTTTCGTGTTATTGACCACTTGTATGTCTTCTTTGGGGAAATATCTATTCAGATCTTTTGTTCTTTTTTGAATTGTTTTATTTCCCTAGAATTTCTAAGAGGGAGAAGAATCAGATTTTTTGTTGTTGTTGAGTTGTATGAGTTCTTTGTATATTCTGGATAGTAACCTTTTATCAGTTTTAAGACTTGCAAATATTTTCTCCCATTCTGTGGGTTGCCTTTACACTCTGTTGATAGTGTCCTTTCATGTACAAAAGTTTTTTGAGGCGACCGGGCACAGTGGCTCACACCTGTAATCCTAGCACTCTGGGAGGCCGAGGCGGGAGGATCGCTCAAGGTCAGGAGTTCAAGACCAGCCTGAACAAGAGTGAGACCCCATCTCTACTAAAAATAGAAAGAAATTAATTGGACAACTAAAATGTATAGAAAATATTAGCCGGGCATGGTGGCGCATGCCTGTAGTCCCAGCTGCTCGGGAGGCTGAGGCAGAAGGATCGCTTGAGCCCAGGAGTTCAAGGTTGCTGTGAGCTAGCCTGATGCCATGACACTCTAGCCTAGGCAACAGAGAAAGACTCTGTCTCAAAAAAAAAAAAAAAAAAAAAAGTTTTTTGAGGGACTGTGGCATAAATATTTATTTTTATTCTTTTTTATTGATACATAATATTTTCCATATTTATGGGGTACATGTGTGTTTGTCACATGCATAGAATGTGTAATGATCAAGTCAGGATATTTGGGGTATCCATCACCTTCAATGTTGATCATTTTTCTGTGTCGGTATCATTTTAAGTCCTCTCTTCTAGTTACTTTGAAATATATATATTATCGCTAAGTGTAGTCACCCTAGTCTGCTGTCAAATATTAGAACTTTCTTCTTCTTCTTTTTTTTTTTTTTTTTTTTTGAGGCAGAGTCTCAGTCTGTTGCCCGGGCTAGAGTACAGTGGTGTCAGCCTAGCTCAAGCAACCTCAAACTCCTGGGCTCAAGCGATCCTCCTGCCTCAGCCTCCCAAGTAGCTGGAACTATAGGCATGCGCCACCATGCCCGGCTAGAACTTATTTCTTCTATCTAACTGTGTGTTTGTACCCATTAACCAACCTCTCTTCATCCTTCCTTCCCCTCCCCCACCCACACTTTCTACTCTCTGGCATCTTTGTTTTATTTTCTGTGTCCATGAGATAAAGTTTTTTAGCTCCTATGAGTGAGAACATGTGATATTTGTCTTTCTGTGACTGGCTTATTTCACTTAACATAATGACCTCCAGTTCCATACATGTTACTGCAAATGACATGATTTCAGTCTTTTTTTATGGCTGAATGGTATTTCATTGTGTGTATATACCACATTTTATTTATCCGTTGATGAGCACTTAGTGCGCTTCCATATCTTTGCTGTCATGAATAGCACTGCAACAAACATGTGGGTGCAGGTGTCCCTTTGATATATATATCCCTTTGGTTTCTTTTCCTTTTGATAAATATGCAATAGTGGGATTGCTGGATTGTACAATAGTTCTGTTTTTAGGTTTTTAAAATTTTCTATTTTCAATTGCATTGATTTCTGCTCTAAATGTATTTTATATGATTAGTTTGGATTTAATTTGTTCTTTTTTCTAATTTCCTAAGGTAGAAGCTTTGGCGATTAATTTTTAGATCTCCCTTTTCTAATATATGCATTTAATGGTATAAATTTCCTGCTAAGCACTGCTTTTATTGCATGCCACAAATTTTGGTAAGTTGTGCTTTCATTTTCATTTAGTTTAAAGTGTTTTTTAAAATTTCTCTAGAGATTTCTTCTTTGATTCATGTGGTGTTATTTAGAAGTGTGGTTTTTAATTTTCAAGTATTTTAGGATTTTCCAGCTGTTACGATTTCTAGTTTAATTCCATTGTGGTCTCAGATTTCTATTCTCTTAAAGTGTCTTTTATCACTCAGAATGTGGTCTGTCTTGGTGAATGTTCCATGGGAGCTTGAGAAGAATGTGTATTCTATTGTTGGATGAAGTGGTCTGTAGATGTTCATCATATCCAGTTGATTGGTGGTGTCGAATTTACCTACGTCTCTACTGATTCTTCTGCCTTCTAGATCTGTCCATTTTTGATAGAGGGGTGTCGAGGTCTCCAGCTGTAATAGTGGATTCATCTGTTTCTCCTTGAAGTTCTATGAGTATTTGCCTCATGTTATTTTGACTCTCTGTTGTTAGACATATAATCTTTAATGTGTACACATCTCCTTGGTAATTGACGCCTTTATCATTACGCAGTGTTGCGCTTTATCCCTGATAACTTTTCTTGGTTTAAAGTCTTCTCTGTCTGAAATTATTTTTTATTTTTCATTGATTGATTGACAGAGTGTTTATCACCCAGGCTGGAGTACAGGGGCACAATCATAATTCTCTGTAACCTCAACCTCCTGGGCTCAAGTGATTCTCTCACCTCAGTCTCCGGAGTAGCTGGGACTACAGGTGTTAGCTCAGTTACGAATAAGAAAAAAGTTTTTATTTTGCCTTTGTTTATTCTTTCTCTGATGCTCTTCCTTTGTTTATGTAGATCCAAGTTTCTGACCTTTATCATTTACCTTTTCTCTAAAGAATTTCTCTTAACATTTCTGCAAGGCAGGTCTACTGGCAACAGATTCCCTCAATTTTTGTCTGTCTGAGAAAGTCTTTTTTTTCTCCTTCACTTTTGAAAGATAATTTTACAGGGTACAGAATTCTAGCTTTGTAGGTGTTTTTCCCTCAACATTTAAAACTTTTTAGTCTCTTCTTACTTGCATGGTTTCTGAGAAGTTGGATATAATTCTTATCTTTGGTCTTCTATAGATAAAATGCTTTTTTCCTTCTGGCTGCTTTTAGGATTTTCTCATTATCTTTGATTTTCTGTGTTTTGAAAACAATGTGCCTAGGTGTAGTTTTTTTTAGCATTCATCTTGCTCAGTGCTCTCTGAGCTTCCTGGATCTGTGGTTTGGTGTCTGACAGTTTGGGGAAATTCTCAGTCATTATTGTTTCCAATATTCTGTTCCTTTCTCTCTTTTCCTTATGGAATTCCCATTATTTGTATGGTATATCTTTTGTAGGGGTTCCACAGTGTTCTGGGTTTTCAATTTGGGTGGTTTCTGTTGAGATATCCTCAAGCTCAGAGATTCTTTCCTTAGCCATGCCCAGTCTTTGAAAGTGCAAAGACTTTTGCATCAATAAGTGCATCAAAGACATTCTTCACTTCTGTTAGTGTTCTTGATTCCTGATATTTCTTTTTGGCTCTTTTTAAGAACTTCCATCTCTCTAATTACATCACCCATCTGTTCTTGTTTGCTGTCTACTTTATCAATTAGACCCCTTGGCATTTTTTTTGTTCGATTTTTTGAGATGAGGTCTCACTATGTTGCCCAGGCTGGTCTTAAACTCCTGGGCTCAAGTGATCCTCCTGCCTCAGCCTCCCAAGTAGCTGGGACTACAGGAATGCGCCACTGTGCCTGGCGAGCATCTTAATCATAGGTAATTTTAAATGCCCTGTCTGATAATTCCAACTATATTCCCTGCTATATCTGATTCTGGTTCTGATGTTCATTCTGTCTCCTCATACGTTGTTTTCTGCCTTTTAGTAAGTCTTAAAATTTTTTCTTGATAGCTGTAGATGATATACTGGGTAAAAGGAACTATTATAAATAGGCTATTAGTAAGGGGTGGGGAAGAGGCAAAGGAAGTGTTCTGTAGTCCTGTGAGTAGGTCTCAGGTTCTTAGCCTGTGTCTCTGGACTGTGAACTTCACGTGTGTTTCTCAGTCCTTCGCCCCGCTTGGTGGGACAGGATGGCCAGACTTGGCTGGGGCAGGCTATTTCCTTTTTCCCGTGTGGAACGCTACAGCTGGCTGGAATTTGGTATTTTTATTCCCCCAGGTGAGTAGACTCCGATAAAACTCTAGCAGATTAGATTCTGCTTAAATAGTTTCTCCTGAGGGCAGACTTTGTTAAGAAGAGTGAGAGAGCTCTGGTACGTTTCAAAATGGTCTCTTTTCCGCTCTCCATGCTGGAAGCTTGAGGGGACTTTTCTCTGATAATCACTGTGAGAAGCTGGTTGAGCTCCTAGAGGTAAAACTCATCAATGCATGGGGGGGCCTCAGTGACTGGCCGCTGCTGGAGTTTTCATCTCTCATACTTGTCCACACTAAGACTCCAGCAGTGTTTCAGTTATAGTTAGTTTCTCTACATCAGCCCTGGTTCCCTGGGAGGTTGGGGCGTTTGTGGGTTTCTGCCCTGCAAGCCTCAAATCTCTGTGTTTGCCCGTCAGTCTCCAATTTTGGAGTGGTTTGTCCTGTGACCCCCACATGGCTCTCTGATGGAGCTAAGAAAAGCTGTTAATTTTTTTTTTTTCAATTTGTTCATCTTTTTATTTGTTAGGAAGGAGTGTCAACTTCCACATTCTTATATGCTGGACTGGAAGCCAGAAATTCTGTTTCTAGGGTTTTAACTGTTACAAATAAAGCTGCCGTGCACATTCGTTTAGAAGTTTTCGTGTGGAGTGGGGAAGACCTTTCTAGCAAGATCCCAAACCAAAGAATCATAAGATAAAAGACTGATACGATGCATATGATAGACTAAGGATTAATTTTCTTAGCATATAAAAAAAGCCAACCATCCGTTAGAAATGGGCAAAGAACATTTACAGTGAGTTCACAGAGATGACTATAGTATTTATTGCAAAATTGCTTATATTAAAATACTGGAAATAACCTAAGTGACCATCAGTAGGTGACAGTTAAATTTATGATACATATTCTATGCTGATATGGAATGATCTTCAAGCTATAGTATTATGTTAATTTTGACAACTTTGTATAGGACACTGTTTATGTTAGAAAGTGTTTCTTTTGGAAAGAAAGTGTGTTAGGAAGTGTTTGTGTTAGAAATGTTCATGTTAGAAAATAAGAGGGTAAATATATTAATGCTCATGTATGCATATATTGCCTTTGGGGAGGGGAATGGGAAGCCTGGAAACAAGGGCTGGGCTCTAGACTACTTTCCACTATATCTCCTATTCTTCTTTCAAATTTTGTACAGTTTGCCTGTGTTATCTATAAATTAGAAAGCCCATCACCCTCTCATAACACCAAAGTATTAATTATCTGTATCTTTAAGTAGCTTCAGTTAAAGTGGCCTCAGTTTCCTCATACATGAATGGGGGTGATAATAGTACTTAGGCTTTTTTTTTAATTTTAGAGACAGGGTCTCTTACTCTGTCACTCAGGCTGGAGCGCAGTGGTAGGATCATAGCTCATTGCAGCCTTGAACTCCTAGGCTCAAGGGATCCTCCTGCCTCAGCCACCTGAGTAGCTAGGACTATAGGCGTGTGTCACCACACCCAGTCTCTACAGAGACTGGGTGCGGTGGCTCACACCTGTAATCCTAGCACTCTGGGGGGCTGAGGTGGGAGGGTTGCTTAAGGTCAGGAGCTCGAGACCAGCCTGAGCACATAAGACCCCATCTCTACCAAAGAATAGAAAAAATTAGCTGGGTGTGGTGGTACACACCTGTAGTCTCAGCTACTCAGGAGTCTGAGTCAGGAGGATCGCTTGAGTCCAGGAGGTTGAGGTTGCAGTGAGCTAGGATGACACCATTGCACTCTAGCTGGGGCAACAAAGCAAGACTTCATTTTTTTTAGAGACAGGGTCTTGGTCCGTTGCCCAGGCAGGTCTCAAATTCTTGGCCTCAAGCACTTCTCTCACCTCAGCCTTCCAAAGTGTTAGGACTGCAGGTGTGAGCCACCATGCCCGGCCAGTACTTAGGCTTTAATGGCACAATCCTGTGAAGTGCTTAGAAAAGTGCTTGGTGCACAGCAAGCTGAGTCAGGGCCACCTGTTACTGTGTTCTACAGGTGAATGACCCTGGATGTTGGCCACACTGTGGGTTAATCTGCTGAGATAAAATCATGGAACAAAGATTTTTAAAAAATAGACAGTGAGGCAGGGGAAACTTGAATCTTCTGTCTAGGTGGGTATCTTTGAGAAGCATCTCAGCCTGGTTCTGCTATAATGACACTATTTTCTCAGCATTTGTCTTTCTGGCTGAGTGAGCTCTAAGGCTCTGACCAGCTCTGGTGCTCTGAGATTAACTGTTCTGGAAATCTCTGATTTCAGGACACCTCCTACCTGTTTATCACTGGCCCTGATGTTGTGAAGTCTGTCACCAATGAGGATGTTACCCAGGAGGAGCTTGGTGGTGCCAAGACCCATACTACCATGTCAGGTGAGAGGCCTTCAAGATGACTTTACTGTTCTCAAACATTGAGAAGAGAGTGGTGACCGTTTTAAAAATATCACTTAATTGGCAGAACCTATTTGGGAAGACTGTAGTACAGTCTATTGTACTACCATACAGTATACTATATTACCTACAGATGCAGTGATGAAGGTGGATTTAGTATCAAATTTATTGGAAAAACTAACAGGCTATTATTGCTTTGATATTCTTTAGAGTAATTTTAAAGCTAATTGTTGGAATGGTGGTTATAAGTAGGTATGGTTTATATATCTGCAGTTGAACCTTTAACAAAATAGTCTTTTTGTGACCTTTTTTAACTCCAAAGCTGGGGTGTATCTTAGAGTAGATAGCATTTTACCAGTCACCATTGGCCAGGTACAGTCTTAATGTGGTGGTCATGAACCATATGATCATGAATTTGGTCATAGTTCTTTAAGAACCTCCCTCTTTAGGATTACATGCCATGTGTTGAGTTTAAAATATAGAAAGATGATTCTGTTCTTTGGCATTGAAACAAAAAGTTCTTATTTATACAGAACATGGGGCTTATATTCTAGTAGAGGTGATAGACAATAAACAATAAACATTATAAATAAGTACATTATATGTAAGTATGTTATGTAGTATGTTAGAAGGCAAAACGTGCTGTGGAAAAAGTAAAGCAAGATAAAAGGGATTGAGATTGTTGCAGTTTCAAATAGGGTGGTAAGGGTGGGCCTCACTGCGAGGGTAACAGTTGAGCAGATTTGAAGGAGTTAACTGCATTGATATCTAAGTCAGGAGCACTGCAGGCTGAGGGAATAGCTTGTGCAAAGGCCCTGGGGTAGGAGAGTGACTGGCGTAGTCAATGGACAGCAAGGAGGGTGGTTGAGTAGAGACATGCCATGATCTGACTTAAAGAGCTCCCTCTGGCTGCTGTGTGAACAAGAGACTGTAGGAGTGACAGTGGAGGAAGGGAGTCCGGTGAGGTGAACCTGAGAGAGTGATCTTGGCTGTACTTTATTATATCCATGGCCTTGTTTGGCTGGCCTGTGATTTCCGAACGGTCTTCAGGAACAATGGCTCGATCCCTCACTAGGGCCAGGTGGTTCCCCTCCTTTCTGTCCATCACTGCTGAGCACCTATTGAGTGTCAGGCATTATTCTTGACGGGGACTTCAGTGATAAGACAGGCCTGGTCTTGCCCTGTTGGAACTGATATTCCAGGAGAGATGTCAGGCAGTAAACAGGGAAATGGGTAGGTGCAAGGCCCAGCGCGGGAAAGCGAGGGGCATGGGGACGGATGTGGAGGGGGCATTAGAGCAAAGACCCGGATGAAGAAAGGTGTGACCCTTGTAGAGATGTGTGTGCGGAGCAGAGGGAGCAGGCTGTGTGAACTGAAGGATCTGCCTGAAGGTGTGTGGTGTGCAGCAGGGCGTCCTAGAGCTGTCTGCATAGTCTGCGGCAGGCGTGTCCCAGAAGGGTGCCGTGAAGCAGCATCTTAGAGCTGACTGGCACCCTGGCCCGTCCTATCCTCCCTCTTCTCTTAGGTGTGGCCCACAGAGCTTTTGAAAACGATGTTGACGCCTTGTGTAATCTCCGGGAGTTCTTCAACTACCTGCCCCTCAGCAGTCGGGACCCGGCTCCCATCCGCGAGTGCCATGACCCCAGGTGCGTTGCAGACCTGTGCACCTTCTGTCGTTTTGCAGGGCAGCTTGCCCTTCTCTGGCCCCCCACCCTGACAGGACCTCCAGGGTCTGCCCTGTCGGGCAGGTTGGAGCAGACTGTGGAGTGTACTTGGCGAGCCTCCCGGTTGTGGGGATGATGATGGCATGTCTGGGTACAGGAGCAAAGAGAGATGATTTTGTTTACTTTTTTCCTCTCTGCAATATTTGATGGGGAGCTTGGGGGTAAAGAATGGCCAAAATTTTCATTTTATTTTGTTTTTATTTCTAAGAGACTCTTGAGTTGCCCAGAATTGGAGATGGAAGTTTCTTTGTCTCTGGCCCAGTCCCCACAATGTGCTTCCCCCGTTTCCTTTTCCACCCCCACCCACAGAGGTAACTGGCTCTTCCTTTGTTGACTATATCTGTCTTGTTTTCTACCTAAAGTGACCGTTTGGTTCCTGAGCTCGACACGGTCGTCCCTTTGGAATCTACCAAAGCCTACGACATGGTGGACATTGTACACTCTGTAAGTGCCACATCTGCTGTCTCGCCTGCCCTACTTAGCCACATCCATGGTCGTTGTGCTTTGGCCTCGGGAGGAAGTGTTGGACCCACTGGCCTTGACATCAGGCAACACAGGTGGGGCATGGGGTGGACACAGGACCAGTGGCCACTGAGTAGTGTGTTCTAGAAAGACCTAGTGGCTTTCGACATCCTGAGGGCACAAAATGGACTTGAAGGCTGGAGGGAGGAGTAGCCAGTTAGGCCAGCAGAGTTCAGGGGTCTTTAGAAGGTACTCTGAAGTGTGTAGATTAGGGACCATGTCCCCAGAGTTTGAAGTGAGGCCAGGCTGATCCTTACTAGGTATCTTTGTTTGGGGCCTTACGCTCATAGGCTGTTTTGCCTTTCTAGAGAAAGGGGAGAGTACACAGGGCATCCTATGATATGGTCGGGGGCGTGTGTGGAGGTCTGGGGGAGACAGCAATTTGCACTTCTTTCTTGGTGCCACAGATCCCTGGGTCATTAAGTAGAGGGTACAGTATTGGGCAAATTGAGGGTATCTGCAGACGGCCACTGTCTTCCTCACACACACTGTACTCTCAGCAGTTCTCGCACAGTGGAACATGGATGGTTGTTTGACAGCTCTAGAAATCCCTAGGGCTTGCTGTTTGTTGGAACTGTTTTTGTTTGGTTGTTGTAGGCTGTCTGTGTGCTGACGATCTGCCATCTTCCTTAGGTCTTTTCTGAGCCCTTGCAGGGGCACGCACAATCACTTTGTAATTGCCCCTCTATGTGTGGCTGTTTTTGAGTGTCCTAGTTGTTAATGTCTGGTTCCCAAAAGTGGAAAAAGAGAAAAACGAAGGGTGGGGAGAAGGTGTCAGCCCTTTAAATTCCCGGGAAGTCACTTCAGCCTAAGGGGGAGAGTCTTGTAACAACGGGAGGGGTTGCAGCAACAGTGACCCCTGTCTCTTTATATCTCCTGTGTTCAGTAGCTGCTGAGATCAGCAGATACTTGGAGGACAGGGTCCTGCCTGCTGTGTACAAGATGCTCCAGGAACACTTGCAGCTGCCTGCCAGGGAGCTGGGGTGGGGGCTGGCTAGCTGCTACCGTGCTAAGAGCTGAAATTAAATGCAGTTTTCAGTCCAACCCTTCCCTTGGAAGCTGTACTCCTGTGACAGACTCCACAGTTCCAAAATAGTCATATCCAACAGATTGTGCAAGTGCGATTGTTGTCTAGACAGGGAGACGGATTCCTGGTGCTTCCTACTCTACCATCTTCTCGTAACTGTTTTTTTAAAGGTATATATGACAGCTCTTGATTCTGTTTTATCAATTTTATATCCTGCCACCTATTAAGTTCTCTTATTGTTTGTAATTTTTCCTGTTAATTCTTTTGGAGTTTTCAAGTGTACTTGCATATAAATAGTTTTTTCTTTATTTTCCAATTATTTTCCATGTCATTTCCTTCTCTTGTCTAATTGCATTGGCTATAGCTCCACATATATTAATATCAAATGTAATGATGAGTAATAGTTGTGATACTGGGCACCTTTGTCTTATTCCTATGCTTAGCAAGCCAGCCATCAGTGCTTTCTAATTTATATGTTTTTTCATGTTGAAGCTACAGCTGGTTTCTATTTTAATGTTTTTTATTTATTTTGTTTTTAAAATTAGGGATGAGTGGTGAATATCGTCAAATGCCCTTTCAGCATTTTTGGAGATGATCATGTGATTTTCCTCCTTAGATCTGTTTATAAGTCTATCTTAGTAGATTTCCTAGTACTGAACTATTCCTTCATTCCTGAAGTAAACGCTACTAGTTATATTCTGTTTGCTAATATCTTATTTGGATTTTTGCATCAATGTCATATGATAATGGTATGTATTTTTTAGAGGTATTTTAAGATCAGTTTTTGGTATCAATGTTGTACTTTATGTATTAGTCTTCCAGGGTTGCTACAGCAAAATACCATCAACTAGATGAGTTAAACAACAGAAATTTATTTTCTCACAGTTCTGGAGGCTGGAAGTCCAAGATCAAAGAGTTGGCAGGGTTGATTTCATTCTGAGGTCACTCTCCTCAGTTTATGGACCTTCTTGCTGTATCCTCACAAAGCCTTTTCTCTGTGTGCCTGTGGAAAGAGATCTCTGGTATCTCTGCCTCTTCTTCTTCCTCTTTCTCCCCTTTTCTCTTTTTTTGAGACAGAGTCTCGCTTTTGTTGCCCAGGCTGGAGTGAGTGCCGTGGAGTCAGCCTAGCTCACAGCAACCTCAAACTCCTGGGCTGAAGCGATCCTACTGCCTCAGCCTGCTGAGTAGCTGGGACTACAGGCGTGAGCCACCACACCCAGCTAATTTTTTTTTTTATTTCTATTTTTAGTTGACTTGCTAATTTTTTCTATTTTTAGTAGAGATGGGGTCTCACTCTTGCTCAGAGCTGGTCTCGAACTCCTGAGCTCAAGCGATCCCCCCACCTCGGCCTCCCAAAGTGCTAGGATTACAGGTGTGAGCCACCGCACCCGGCCTCTCCCTTTTTCTAATAGGACTATTTTGTGGACTTCCACTGAAAATCTCTGGAGCATTGAGGCAGTCTTGAGAATTTCACAGAAGAAAGAAAAGAAGGTTCACTCTAAGAATGAAAATGCTGGAAAAGAGTTCTGTTAGAGCAGTGACTTAGGGAAGGGGCTTAAAGTACACACAGTAAGGCAATCGGGAAGGCATTGCTTCTGGGGAAGAAAAGAGTAAAAAGGAAAGGGAGAGGCACCTTTGGAAATTGTGAAGGGAAAATGAAGCAAGAAGGGTAAAGTTATGTACCTGCAAGACAGAAACTAAAAAACTGAAGGCCACACTGTGCCTTTCCCTGTTATACTGACAGAAGAGGGTGCTCTTGAACTAGGAATTTTGTCCACCATCCCAAAGTGCCAACCCTGTCCACTAAATGCAGAGATACAAATCATTTTCATCTATATAAAGCTGCAATAATAAGCAAACAATAAGAATGCAACATTTCAGTTGATGAAACTTCTTTCACTGTAAAAGTCAATCACATAGCAGATGATCACACTTCAGTCTGAATTCAGTAGCCTCCACTAAGCATTTGACATTAAAGAAATAAAATTTCAGAAATGAATGACAAAATGGAGACAAAATAAGAAGTGAAGTTAGAGCTCATTGGATTAAGAAAATGGGGGGAAAAGACAAAATCACACTAGAAATGATGACAAAATTGCAAGGTACTCAAGGGAGAATTTTCTTTTTTTTTTTTTTTTTTTGAGATAGAGTCCCACTCTGTTGCCTGGGCTAGAGTGCCATGGCATCAGCCTAGCTCACAGCAACCTCAAATTCCTGGGCTCAAGCGATCCTCCTGCCTCAGCCTCCTGAGTAGCTGGCACTACAGGCATGGACTACTATGCCTGGCTAATTTTATCTGTATATTTTTTAGTTGTCTAGCCAATTTTCTTTCTATTTTTAGTAGAGACAGGGTCTCACTCTTGCTCAGGCTGGTCTCGAACTCCTGAGCTCAAATGATCCACCCGCCTTGGCTTCCCAGAGTGCTAGGATTACAGGTGTGAGCCACCTTATCTGGCTGAGAATGTATTTTAATAAAAATTTAATAAGGAAGTAGAGAAATAATAAAGAGAATGAAATAGGATAAAAAAGTAAATCTTGTTACCACAAAAATGTGAGGTACCAAATATGCTGATTAGCTTGATTTAATCGCCCACGGTGTATACATATACGAATTGTATGTGTATACGTATGAATATTTGCAATTTTAATTTGTCAATTAAATTTTTTCTCCTTCCCTCCTTTTCCAAAAAAAATTTTTAATAATGCCAATACATCTCATGAAAATTATTAGTTAAAAAAGTGTCAGAAAAAGGTAAGTACCACGAAAGAGGCAAAGAAGACCAAACATACATGTAATTGGAGTGTCTGAAGAAGAAAAGTCAGTGGAACAGAATTATTATTTAAAACTTCAATCCAAGAAAATATTCCAGAAATTAGACTCAGATCTACATAATGAAAAAGCACACTGAACACCTGGGAAAACTGACCCAGAGTGATCAAACTTGAGAAAATATCCAGTAGCTGTTAGATTTTAAAATAAAGAGAAATCCTCAAGACCTTCAGGCAAAAAGTTCGAATAACTTATAAGGGCAAGAGAATAGAGTGGTATTAGACTTCTCAAAAGCAACATAAGAAAGCAAGGGAACAATGGAAAAGCACGGATTTTATGTTTAGCCAAGCTGACCTTCATGTATTAAGACTACAGAAAACCAGTTTTAAACACCCAAGAACCAAACTAGAGAATGAGTTTTAGCCAAGAGATGACTGGAGAAATTTCAACAAAAGGATCGAAAGTGATTATTTAATATGCTTAATTATAATTCTAAGACTAAAACAGAAGTGAGAATGAGGGTGAAGAACAACATATAAATGTTGTATGTTGCAGAAAAAATGCAACTGAAAAATGGGAGGAGAAGGAAGAGGGAAAGAATATAGCAGAATCAGTTCATTGATTTTTTTCGAGAGTCAACAGATACTTAAGAATAAACAGACAAGTTAATAAAAGAATAAGGAAACAGACTAAAGGCATTAAAAAGGTATAATTACACAGGTAACCACTAGACCAAAAAAAAAAAAAAAAAACCAAACCTTCCTATATAATATTAAACATATTACATAAAGAAAGAACAAGTATAACATGATACAGTCATTATAAAAAAAGATAGAGTAAAAAATAAATGTTATGCCAATAAATGTGAATGGGCTAACTTCATTTATTAAAAGAAAAAGATGACCAGTTTGGCTCACAAATCAAGACCGGCCATATGCAGTATACAAGAGACACTTAAAGTGACTCGGAAAGGCTAAAAGTAAGGGATAGGCAAACGTATATCAGGAGAACAGAAACAATAACATAGTAGTGTTTGTGATCCTAATATTGAACAAAGTAAAATTCAATTATTAACCGTGATGAAGAAGGATGTTTTCAAATGCTAAAAGCCACAGTTCACAATGATGTAAAGGCTATAAAATATCTATGCCACAACTAATACAGCTACTATCTTTATAAAACAAACTGTACGAGGTCCAAAGAGACATGGGTAGAGCGCTTAATAACGGGAGATTTAAACACACCATTGTTAGTACAAAGCAGGTCAAGTAGACAAAAACAAATAGAGGAGATAACGTAATAATGTAATAGATCGTATAGATTTATTTGAGACTACCCCGGTAATAGTCAATAAATCTTATTCTCAAGTACACACGGACCCTTTAGAAAAGGTGATTAACCTTTTTCTAAAAGAAGAAAAGATGGTAAAAACACAACATATCAAAATTGATAGAATACATTTAAAACAATGACCAGAGGAAAATTTATATCCTGAAACAGTAAAAAAGGAGGACAATGAATTCCCAGCTCAAAAAGCCAGTGGGGAAAAAGAAAACCCGTAAAACATTTCAAAATAAGTCACAAGGAATAATTTAATGAGGATAAATGCATAAATTTATGATGGAAATAGAAAAATAGTTGCTGTAATTAATTAACACTATACAAAAGCACAAATAGAAGTATGAAGTGAAAAGGGGGACTAAGCATTGAAAAAGGAGAAACTCGAAGGTCATTGGGCCAGATGAACTGGACAACTTGTTTGGAAAACACAGCTTAACAGAAATTGACCTCAGTAGAGGTAGAAAGCTTACGTGAACCAGATTCCGTGGAAGGAGTTACTTCACAAAAAAGGACCAGGTCCAGATAGTTTCGTGTGGGAATTCTGAGACCTTCAAAGACCAAATAGTCCTAATGCTACATAAATTCTTCTGAAGCATAGAAAGTAAAGAAAATACAAGAACCTTCCAAATTCTTTTTATAAAGCAACTATGACATTAATATCAGAACCTGATAAAGATAGTACTTAAGATTTCAGTTTAATATTGCTTACCAGAGGCCGGGTGCAGTGGCTCATGCCTGTAATCCTAGCACTCTGGGAGGCTGAGGTGGGCGGATCGCTTGAGCTCAGGAGTTCGAGACCAGCCTGCGTAAGAGCGAGACCCCGTCTCTACTAAAAAAAAAAAAAAAAAAAAAAAAAATAGAAATTAGCTGGACAACTAACAATATATAGAAAAAATTAGCTGGGCATGGTGGTGCATGCCTGTAGTCCCAGCTACTCGAGAGGCTGAGGCAGGAGGATCGCTTGAGCCCAGGAGTTTGAGGTTGCCGTGAGCTAGGCTGATGCCACGGCACTCTAGCCTGGGCAACAGAGTGAGACTCTGTCTCAAAACAAACACACAAAAAAACTAGAGAATGCATTATTATATGAAAACAATAATTAAGAAACAGGATATAAAATTAATGTACAGAAGTCAGTAGTCTTCATATACATAAGCAGTAACCAGTTAGGGAAGAGTAAAAGCCCCTTTTACATAGTCACAAAATAAAATAGTGATAATTTTTTTTTTTCCTATTTCCCCAGGAATCCTGGAGACGGAAAAATAGTGATGACTCTTAATAGGAAATGTACAAAAGCTATATAGGGCAAATTTAAAACACTTTTAAAAAACACAAAAGTAGACTTGAACGAATGGAGAGACATTCCTTGCTCCTGGTTATTAAGTTAACATCATAAAAATGTCATTTCTTCCAAAGTTAGTTTATAAATTTAAGGCAATTTCAATGAACAGTTTTTAAAAATAAAACTAGATAAGTTTATACAAAAGTTCACATGGAAAAATAAAAGTGAAAGAATAGCTAAGAAAATACTGCAAAAAAAAAAAAAAAGCTGTAAGTGGGGACGCCCTATGTCTTATATTAAAGGATCCTGCAGTTCGAACAGTGTGGTAGAGGCACACAAACACACCAGTGGAACAGACTGGAAAAGCCAGGAACAGACTCAAGCACGCATAGAATTCTCATACAGTCGTGCATTGCTTAACAACGGGCACACATTCTGAGAAGTGTGTCGTTAGGCCATTTTGTCATGTGAACACCAGAGTGCACTTACACAACCTAGGTGGTGTAGCCCTGCGGTCCCCAAGCCCCAGTCCTTGGACCGATACCCGTCTGCAGCCTGGTAGGGAGGAGGCTGCGGAGTCCACCACCGCCCGCTCCTGTTTCTTAGGAAGCAGACAGCGAGGGACTGAGAGGGAAAGAGGCATGATGTATGTAACTCACTCTCAAACGGTTCAGGAAAAAGTGTGCATGTGTATGTGTAAAAGAGAGTAGGTGTTAAAGCTTGCGTGGTAGACTGTTAATAAATGAGGAATCTGGGTGGAGGGTATACGAATGGTTTTTGTACTATTTTTGAAATTTTATGTGTGTTTGAAATGACTTCGAAGTGAAAAGGTGAAAAAAAAGAAAACTGTCATAAATCATTCCAAATTCAAATAGAGCCTTTCAAACAAGCGGCTTTGGTTTACCCCCAGTGCTGTGTGAGAGGGATTCCCCACCACTGTGTTCCAGAGGGAGGAGGTGGCCTCTGCCCGCTGTCCTGCTCCCTTGGAGAACCTGCGGTAGAGGTGGGAGCCGTTCGGCTCTGTGATGCGGTAACGTCAGTGTAATTCTGTAATGTAGTTGTACCTTGTACTTTTGTCTTTATCATTTTGAGCTTAGCAGTAAATTTGTCCTGCAGGTTGTTGACGAGCGTGAATTTTTTGAGATCATGCCCAATTATGCCAAGAACATTGTTGTTGGTTTTGCAAGAATGAATGGGAGAACTGTTGGAATTGTTGGCAACCAACCTAAGGTGGCCTCAGGTAGGACGGAGAAGCTCTCGTAAACCTGGGGTGGGGTTGGAGGCCAGGTCTGCCCGGGCCCATCGTGTCCTGTCTGCTTTTCTCCAAACATGGCTTTCCATGACTGGAAAAGAAAGAAAGAAACTCAAATGGATGTTATAAAAGCACTTTCTTTTTTAATATCTGAAAATGCTCATTTCATACTTTCTCCCCCTTTTGAGGGTTTATAAATAACTTTCCTCATTAATGTATAAGACAATTGATTTTTTAGAGGTGATCTTCAGTTAAATACATGTTTCATGCACTGAGCTCCACGAGTGTCTTTTTCACAGTTGTGTCTCCTGTGCCTTCGACATGGCTAGGTACATAGTTTGAATGTGACAAGTTAATGCATCTTTGTGCCCCGCAGCTTTCTGGTGATGCGGCCAGACCTGAGTCACCGCCAGGTAATGGGGACTCTTCCACGGCTGAGCTCCAGGTGGGGACGGTGTACGCTGCTTCCCTTCTCACTACTTTCCCTCTTAGGTTTGTTTTGAATTCCGACGTAGGAAGAATCTGTTCTCCCTTAATGACCCAGCTTCATCTTTTATTTCTACCATGGAAATTCTTCCTTGTATTTAGAAAAAGTTTTTTTTAAAAAATATATTTTTTGTCATGACAAAATACATGTAACACAAAATATGCCCATTTTAAGCATTCTTAAATATTCAGTGCAATGGCATTGATTACATTCACAGTATATGCAACCATCACCACTGTATTTCTAAAACATTTTCGTCACCTCAGAGACTATGTGCCCATTAAACAATTACTCACCATTCCCCACGAGCCCCAGCCCTTGCTATTCTAAATCTTTTTCTCTGTATGAATTTGCCTATTTTAGATGTTTCATGTAAATGGAATCATATAATATTTGTCCTTTTTATCACACTTATTTCACTTAGCATAATGTTTTCAAGGTTCATCCATATTGTAGCACATAGCAAAACCTCATTCTTTTATAAGGCCGAATATACAGGTTATTAAGTATGAAATGTCCGATTTCCTTAAGTACTAAGTTTGACAGCTGGTATCTCTGACATTTCACTTTGACACCTCTTGTTTTATTTTTATTGTGAAGGCACATCCTCAGTCTCTCAAATATATGTTTTGGCTTGTGATTATCTTTCACATTTTTTTTTTTTTAAGAGCAATTTTTGTGAAACCACGGATAAGTCAAACATTCTTATTTTTCAGTCTGAGTTCTGTCATGGAACCAATGCAGTGCAGACAGCTCAAAATATCAACAAAGCACTTGGGAAGGATGTGGCTAATGAACGCACAGTACGTCCATGGTTTGAGAAGTTCCGTTCTGGTGATTTTAATCTTGAAAATGAGACACATGGGCAACCTGAGACCAAGGTGGATAATGATGAGCTGAAAGCTATAGTGGAAGCAAATCCACCTCATCCTACTTGTGAATTAGCAGCAAGGTTTGATGTGACTGTTCCAATAATATTGGACCATTAGAAACAAATCAGCAAGGTAAAGAAGCTGGATAGATGGGTACCGCATAAATTAAATGAGCATCAGAAGAGAAATCATCTCAAAGCTTGCTTTTCTTTGCTGTCACGACGTAAAGATGAACCATTTCTACACTGTATTGTTAAGCGTGATGAAAAATGGATTCTTTTTGACAATCACAAGCGTTCGGTACAATGGTTGGATAAGGATGAAGTGCCGAAACAGTTCAAAACAGCAAATTCATCAATAAAAGCTAATGGCTTGTTTTCGTAGCGCTGTTTGTCCTGCACTGAATAGGAACACTCTTACACTGCTGGTAGGACTGCAAATTAGTACAATCCCTGTGGAAAATAATTTGGAGATACCTCAAAGAGCTAAAAATAGAAATACCATTTGATCCAGTAATCCCATTACTAGGCATCTACCCAAAGTAAAAAAAGACGTTCTATAATAAAGACATCTGTACTCGAGTGTTATGGCTGGCAGCACAATTCACAATTGCAAAGATGTGGAAACAACCCAAGCGCCCTTCAATACATGATTGGATTAATAAAATGTGGTATATGTATACTATGGAATACTACTTAATTACAAAAAACAATGGTGATCTAGCACGTCTTATAATCCTGGATAGAGCTTGAGCCCATCCTTTGAAGTGAGATATCACAAGAATGGAAAAATAAACACCACATATACTTGCCATCAAATTGGTACTAACTGATCAACACTAATGTGCTCACATGGTGGTAATATTCATTGGGTGTCGGTCAGGTGGGGGAAGTGGGGATGGGTAAACTCACAACTAATGGATGTGGTGCACACTGTATGGGGGAAGGGCACGCCTCTAGCCCCGCCTTGGGCGAGGCAAAGTCATTACTTGTAACCAAAATGTTTGTACCCCTATAATATCCTGAAATAAATAATAAAAAAAAAAGCTAATGGTGTCTATTCGGTGGTCCAGTGCTGATATTATCCATTACAGCTTCATGAAACCTGGTCAGTCGATTACAGCAGATGTCTACTGCAACCAGTTGGACGAAATGATGAGGATGCTTGTGATTAAGCCGCAGAGATTGGTCAATAGAGACAGGCCAATCCTCTTGCAAGACAACACTTGACCATGTGTCACTGCTGAAAGTAAAAAAGCTGGACTTGGAAACTCTGTCATCCACCGTATTCACCAGACTTTGCACCAACTGACTACCACTTCTTCCATGCTTTAGACCATTTCTTGCAAGGAAAAATATTCAGTTCTCAATAAGCTGCGGAAAACATCTTTTGCCATTTCATCGCCACTCACTCTCCAGGATTCTTTGCTGCTGGCATCAACAAGCTATTGTTAAGATGGCAAAACTGTGTTGATAGTTTAGGTGCATACTTTGATTAATTGTACTGTTTCTTGTTTGAGATGCAATAAACTACACTTTTGATCTGTAATCAGACATTTCATATTTGATGACCCAAATATATTCATGGATAGACCACATTTTGTTTAATTATTCATCTTTCAGTGGACATTTGAATTGTTTCCACCTTTTATTATGAATAATGCTACAGTGACCATTGTTGTACAAGTATCTGTTTAAATATCTGTTTTCAGTTCTTTTGGATATATACCTAGAAGCAAAATAATTGGGTTATTTAGTAATTCTATGTTTAACTTTTTGAGGAAACATCATACCATTTTCTATAGTGCCTGTACTGTTTTGCATTCCCACCAGCAAGGAATGAAGAGTTCCCATTGCTCCACATCTTCACCAGCATTTGATGTTGTCAGTGTTCTGATTTTTGGCCTTTTTATTGGGGTTGTAGTGGTATCTCATTTTAATTTGCAATTATGATGATATATGATGTTGAGCATCTTTTCATACAATTATATGCTATCTGTATATCTAAGGTATCCGTTCAGGTCTTTTGCCCATTTTTAAATTGGGTTGTTTTCTTATTGAAAGGTTTTTGGGTTTTTTTTTTTTTTTTTTTTTGAGAGAGAGTTTTACTCTGTCACCCGGGCTATAGTGCAGTGGCGTCATCATAGCTCATTGTAACCTCAAATTCCTGGGCTCCAGTGATCTTCCTGCCTCGGCTTCCCAAGTAGCTGGTACTACAGGCATCTGCCACCACACCCGGCTAATTTTTCTGTTTTTTGTAGAGATGGGTCTCACTCTTGCTCAGGCTTGTCTTAAACTCCTCACCTCAAATGATCCTCCTGCCTCAGCCTCCCAGAGTGCTAGGATCACAGGCGTGAGCCACCACTCCTGGCCTTGTTTTCTTATTGAGCTTTAAGAGTTCTTTGTATATTTGAGTCCTTTATCAGATATGTTTGTAAATTTTTTTTCTCAGTCTGTAGTGTCTTCTTATTCTCTTGATGGTGTCTTTCTT
Organism: Indri indri; assembly: GCA_004363605.1. Taxonomy (NCBI): domain Eukaryota; kingdom Metazoa; phylum Chordata; class Mammalia; order Primates; family Indriidae; genus Indri; species Indri indri. The sequence goes on from RJWJ010002734.1 coordinate 43,000, forward strand.
AGAGTAGGAGTTTTTAATTTTAATGATGTCTAGTTTATCAGTTATTTCTCTCATGGATCATACCTTTGGTATTTTATCTAAAAAAAGTCATTGCCATTCTCAAAGTTATCTAGATTTTCTGCTGTGTTGTCATCTAGGAGTTTTTATAGTTTTATATCTTACATTTAGGCTTCTGATCCATTTTGAGTAAATTTTCTGGAGGCTGTAAGGTCTGTGTCTGTATTCATTGTCTTTTGTTGTCACTTTTTTTTTTGCATGTCGATTTCTAGTTATTTTAGTGCCGTTTGTTGAAGACTGTTTTTTCTCCATTGTGTTGCCTTTGCTCATTTGTTAAAGATCAGTTCACTGTATTTATGTGGATCTGTTTGTGGGCTCTCCATTCTGTTCTGTTGATCTATTTGGTTATTTTGTTCCATTATCTGTTCTTTTGCTGATACCATATTGTCTTCATCATGGTAGCAGAGTAAGTCCTGAAGTCAGGTGGTATCGGTCCTCTGACCTTTTCTTCTCCTTCAGTATTATCTTGGCTATTTTGGGTCTTTGCCCTTCCATATAAACTTTAGAATTATTTTGTTTATATTATCCACAAAATAACTTGCTAGGATTTTGATTGGAATTATGTTGAATCTATAAATCATTTTGGAAAGAACTGACATCTTGACAGTATAGATGTTCCTGCATTTATGATGGAGTTATATACCCATAAACCCACCATTGTAAATTGAAAATATCATGTCAAAAATGCATTTAATATCCTGATACATCATAAAGTGAAAAAATTGTATGTTGAATCATCATAAGCCAAGGACTGTATTGAGTCTTCCTGTCCATGAACGTGGACTCTCTCTCCACTTATTTACTTGTCTCCCCGCCAGCTTTACTGAGGTATACCTTAAGGTATAATTGACAAATTTGTATATTTTTACATATACAATACATATGCATCATGGAATGGTTACCACAATCAAGTTAATTAACAGAGTTGTCACTTCACATAGTTACCTTTTTTTTTTGTGGTGGTGAGAACACTTACGATCTGTTCTCTTAGCAAATTTCAAGCCATGCAATGCAGTAGTATTAATTATAGTCACCATGGTATACATTAGATTCCTAGAACTTATTCATTTTATAACAAAGTTTGTGTCTTTTGACCAATATCTTCTCCTTTCCCCCACTCTCCAGCCCCTGGCAACCACTATTCTCTCTGTTATGAATTTGACTGTTTTAGATTCCAAATATAAGTGAGATCATGCAGTATTTGTCTTTCTGTGGCTGGCTAATTTCACTTAGCATAGGGTTTATTCATGTTGTTGCAAATGGCAGAATTTCCTTCTTTTTTGTGGCTGAATATTATTCCATTGCGTGTATGTGTGTGTGTGTGAGAGAGAGTGACATTTTCTTTATCCATATCTTTATCAATAGACACTTAGGTTGTTTCTGCGCCTTGGCTATTGTGAATGATACTGCAGTGAATGTGGGGGTGCAGATATCTTCATTTCTTTCGGATATACACCCAGAAGTAGAATTGCTGGATCATATGGTAGTTCTATTTTTAATTTCTTGAGGTGTCTCCATACTGTTTTCCATGTGTGTATCAATTTTATTTAGTTCTTCTTTGATTTCTTTCATTACAGTTTTACAGTTTTTCTCATGTACATCTTATATGTGTTTTGTCAGATTTATATCTAAATGTTTCATTTGTTTTGGTGCTAATGTAAATGGTATTTTTAAAAAAATTTCAAATTCTACTTATTCATTGACAATATATAGGAAAGTGATTTTTGTGTATCAACCGTTTATCCTACAACCTTGCTATGTCACTTATTAGTTCCAGCAGGGGTTTTTTTTTTTTTTTGGTCAGTTCTTTCAGATTTTCTACATAAACAATTATGCCGTCTATGAAAAAAGTTTGATTTCTTCCTTTCCAATCTGTATACCTTTTATTTCCTTATCTTGTCATATTGCATTAGCCAGGACTTTTAGTACAACATTGAAAATTAGTGGTGAGGGGACATTCTTGCCAACATTCCTGATCTTAGTGAGAAAACTTCTAGTTTCTCATCATTAAGTATGATGTTAGCCATAGGCTTTATATAAGTGTTCTTTATAGAGTTGAGGAAATTCTCCTCTATTCCTAGCTTGCTGAGAGTTTTTTTGGTGTTGGAGGGATATTGGATTTCATGAAAATGTTTTCGCATTTATTCATATGATCATGTGACATTTTTTCTTTAGCCTGTTGATGCAATGCATTAATTGATTTTCAACTGTTGAATCAGCCTTACATACCTGGGATAAATCCTATTTGGTTGTGGTGTATAATTCTTTTTGTACATTCTCGGACTTGATTCGCTAATATTTTATTGAGAGTTTTTTCAGATATGTTCATAAGACATATTGTGGTGTAGTTTTCTTACAGTGTCTTTGTCTGGTTTTGGTATTAGGGTAATGCTGGCTTCCTAGAATGAATTAGGAAGTATTGCTTCAGCTTCTATCCTCTGGAAGAGATTGTAGAGAATTGGTACAATTTCTTCCTTAAATATGTGGTAGAATTCACTAGTGAAACCATCTGGACTGCATTACTTTTTAAAATTTTGTAGGAGATTAAAAGTGGCGTTATAATAAAAAATACCCTGGCCGAGCGTGGTGGCTCATGCCTGTAATCCTAGCACTCTGGGAGGCTGAGGTGGGCGGATCGTTTGAGCTCAGGAGTTTGAGACCAGCCTGAGCAAGAGCAAGACCCCGTCTCTATTAAAAATAGAACGAAATTAGCTGGACAACTAAAATTATAGAAAAAATTAGCTGGGCGTGGTGGCGCATGCCTGTAGTCCCAGCTATTTGGGAGGCTGAGGCAGAAGGATCGCTTAAGCCCAGGAGCATGAGGTTGCTGCGAGCTAGGCTGACACCACAGGACTCTAGTCTGGGCAACAGAGTGAGAATCTGTCTCAAAAAAAAAAAAAAAGAAAAAAATACCCTAACCCTGGTTTTTATATTTGTCCGTGTAGTTATCTTTACTGGAGATCTTTATTTCTTCATACAGCTTTCCAATACTGCCTCGGGTTCTTTCCTTTCAACCTTAAGGACTCCCTTTAGCATTTTTTTTTAGAGCAGGCCTAATGATAAAAGAATGCCTCAGCTTTTGTTTATCTGGGAGTGTCGTAATTTTTCTCTCATTTTTGAAGGACAGTTCGCTAAATACAGAATTCTTTATTGATAGTTTTCTTCCTTTTTTTTTTTTAATCTTTTTCTTTTCTTTTTTTTTTTTTCCAGAGTCTTGCTCTGTTGCCCTGGCTAGAGTGCAGTGGTGTCATCATCATAGCTTACTGTAACCTGAAATTCCTGGCCTCAAGGGATCCTCCCCCATTAGCCTCCCAGAGTGCTGGGATTACAGGCATGAACCACAGCACCTGGCTTGTTCTTTTAGCATTTTAAATGTCATCTCACTGTCTTTTGGCTTCCAGGGTTCTGCTGAGTGAGAAATCAGTTGGTGATCTTAATGAGGATCCCTTGTATGTTACTTCTCTCTTGTTGCTTTCAAGATTCTCTCCTTGGCTTTTAACAATTTGACTATGTTTCTCAGTGTGAGTCCTCTATGAATTTATTCTTGGAGTTAGTTGAGTTTCTAATATTTGTAGTTTCATGTCTTGCTTCAACTTTGGGAAATTTTTGGATGTTATTTCATCAAATTATCTCTTTGTTGCATTCTCTGTCTTCTCCTGGTACTCCCGTGCTGTGTTCGTTGGTTCACTTGATAGTGTCTATGGGTTCCTTAGGTTCTGTTCACTTAATTTTTTTCTTTCTGCTCCTAAGACAGGATAATTTCAGTTGTCTTATTCTTATATTCCCTGTTCTTTCTTAGGCCTTCTCCAATCTCCTATCGAACCCCTATAGTGAATTTTTCATTTCAGTTACCGTACTTTTCGGCTCCAGAATTTGTTAGATCCCTTTTTATAATTTCTCTCTCTTTATTGATATTCTCACTTTGTTCATGCATTCTTTTTCTGATTTTCTTTAGTTCTTTGTCCATGTTTTCCTTTACCTCTTTAAATGTATTTAATACTGTTGGTTTAAAGTTTTTATCTAGTCTTATGTCTGTGCTTTCTTAGAGACAGTTACTGTCAATTTACTTTGTTCATTTGAATAAGCATACTTTACTGTTTCATTTTATGCCTTGTGATTTTTTTTTTGTTATTTTTGAAAACTGGACGTTTGAATACCATAATGTAGTAACATTACAATGAGATTTTCCTCTTTTCCCAGGATGTGTCATTTTTGTGATTTTTGAACATCGTTGTAGTCCATTTGTCTAGTGTCTTTTCCCAACTATTTTTCCGGAGACTCTATTTCTTGTCATGTGTGGTCACCGAAGTCTTTGTTCCTTAGCTTGTGTTTTTGACAGAAATTTTCTTGAACACCACCAGCAGCTAAAAGAAAGAAAGAAACAAGGAAACTCCTAGTCTTGAAATTGGCTCTTTGTTGGGGCTATCCTTTGATGCTTAGTGAGATGTGAAGTAAGTTTTGGGATCAGCCTATGGTTAAAGCTTAAGGTTTTCCCAAGTCTTCTGTTTTGTAATAATGTGTTTTCATTTTCATTCATCTCAAAGTATTTTCTAATTTCCCCTTCTTAGATCTTTTCTGGTCGTATATCTGGTCTTAGGCATATGTGTGTCTTTCTAAATTCCCCTATATACACAGGTGCTTTTGAAAGCACTAATTTCCCAAAAGACTCTCTCCTTGCCTTTTTCTTCCAGGCCTTATGTGGTCTCAACAGTAATCCTTTGCCTCAGATGTCTCCAGGTTGTTCTTCCGCCTTACCATGTTTTCGGGCAATGTCTACATTTCCGGCCTGGATAAACTCCAAGTTAGGCAAAACAGAGACTCATGCCTTGCATCAGTTTTTCAGGTAGCCCCCAGACAGGGTAGAGCAGACTTACACAATAATTTGTGAATGAGATCTGTTCTCCTTCCTCTAGAACCAGGGAAAATATGGGACAAGTGTAATTAAAAAGCCACAAAGCCTTCCTACTATTTTTAAGTTTCCCTTTCTTTGATTCAGCATTTACTTGGTTATTGTAAACCTCTGCCTATTTTCCAGAGTTTTGACAAAATTTGGACTCACAGTTTCTACCTTTTTTTTCAACATTTCTATTGGGGGATGGGAGCGTGGAGCTGCCTACTCCATCATTTTGTTGTTTAGAGAAATTGTTTAAAGTTAGGAATTTACACACGTTGAAAATGCATTTTATTGTAATTTACACACCATAAAATGCACAGCTCTTAAGTGCACATTTTGATGGGTTTTGACAATTTGACAAAATATATACACCCTGTTAATCGCCATCCAAAACAAGATATGGAATATTTTTATCAACTCAGAAAATACATTCTAAGGGAAGTTTTGCCTTTTTTGTTTTCTTTTAAGTTTTTTTTTTGTTGATTTCTAGGGTTCTTTATATATTCTGGATGCACAGTCCTTTGTTAGGTATTTGTACTGCAAAATTTTTTTCCTAGTCTGTGACTTGACTGTTTATTTTCTTAATGGTGTCTTTTGATGTACAGAATTTTAAAAATTTGATCAATGTTTCATTTATAATTAGAGGCTTTTGTGTCCTGTCTGTGAAATCTTTGCCTACTATATAAAGTTGCAAAGATAGTCCTGCTATGTTATCTTCCAGGAGCTTTATAGTTCTGGGATTTATGTTTAGGTCTGTGATTCCATTTTGAATTAATTTTTATGTGTTGAGTGAGACAGGAATTGACTTTCATTTTTTTTCATACAGGTATCTAGTTGTTCCTAAGTTATCATTTGTTAAAAAGACTTCCTTTCCACATTGAATTGTTTTATTGCCTTGTCAAAATCAGTTGTGTAGGTCTGTTTCTTCACAGTTTAACCTGTTTCATTGTTGTTTTTGTCTACCTTTATGTTTCTGCCATATTGTCTTGAGTACTGTAGCATTATGGTTCTTAACCGGGGGCAATATTGATGTCCTGGTACTATTTAGCAATGTTGGAAACAGTTTTGGTTGTCACAGATGGGGTTGGGGGCATGCTACTGGCATCTAGTAGGTAGAGGACAGAGTTCTACTTCTAAGATTTAAGGATTCCATGTTTATAACCAAGCTTTCCCCTTCATGGGGGTGAACCAAGGCATTAGAGCTGAAGGTCCTATATGTACAGGACAACTTCCTACAACAAAGAATTATCCAGCCCAAAATATCCATAGTGGCAAGGTTGAGAAACCCTGCTTTCTATATGGTTTTTTTTTTTTTTCTTTCTTTCTGATACAGGGTCTCACTATGTTGCCCAGGCTGGTCTGGAACTCCTGGGCTCAAGCAATCCCTCTGCCTTAGCCTCCCGAGTAGGTAGGACTACAGGTGTGCACCACTGCCTCTGGCTTATAATTAAGTCTTGGAGTCAGCTAGTGTTAAGTCCTCCAATTTTGTTCTTTTTTTCTTTTTTTAGTACTGTTCTGGTTATTCTGTCTCCTTTTTATTACCATATGAATTTTAGACTCTGCTTGTCAATTCTGACCAAAGAACCACCTACAGTTTGGATTGGAATTGCTTGAAAATGTAGATCTATGCTGTCCACTATGCTAGCTATTAAACTTTAAAATAATTAAAATATTATAAATAAATGTAATGACATACAATTAAAAACTTAGTTCCTCAATTACACTAACCATATTTAAAGTACTCAATAATTCAGTTTTTGGGCCAGGTATGGTGTCTCATGCCTGTCATCCCAGCACTTTGGGAGGCTGAGGCAGGAAGATCACTTGAGGCAAAGGAGTTCAAGGTCCCATCTCTTAAAAAAAAAAAAAAAAATCCAGGCTAATTAATCTTTGGTGGTCCCAAATAGCTAGGCCTATAGTCCTCGCTATTCAGGACAGTAGCCACAAATGACCAGCAGCGACTATTTCAAACAGCACAGTCAGAGAACATTTTCCATCATCACAGAAAGTTTCTTTGGGCAGCACTGGTATAGGTCAGTTTGTGGGGAAAATGGATATTTTAACAATATTTATTCTTCTGGTGTATGACATGTGAGTTTATTTGTAGATACTCTTTATGAGATTACAGAAGTTTCATTCTATTCCTTGTCTATTGCTAGTTTTTAATCATGAATGGATATTGAATTTTGTCAGGTGGTTTTTGTACATCTATTAAGATGGTCATATAGTTTTTCTCCTTTAATAATTTCATTGGTTTTCACATGGTAAAATCAATCTTGAATTCTTGGGATAAAACCCTACTTAGTCATTATATATTATTGTTTATTGTATATTGGGCTTCATTTAATGATATATGCCTTAAAAAGTAAGGATATCTGCATTTATGTTTATGAGGACTTTTGGTCTGTATTCTTTTCAGGATACTGTCTTTATCTTGTTTTGGTATCAGGGTAATACTGGCCTCATAGAATAAGTTGGAAACCCTCCTAGGAGGGAAGATTTACTAATAATTGAGCTCTTACTCTGTACACTTTACATTCCTATAACCTTTAATCCTTATAACCATGCTAGGAGGTAGTAACATCCCCACTTTTCAGGTGAGGAACCTTAAGCTAGAATAGTCATTTCCCGAGGGCACATGGCTATAATTGCTAGAGCCAGAATGTGATTCTCAGCTCTAGGGACTCTCTGAAGACCTGCTCCTGAATGACGCTTCCCCCGATGGCTCCACAGCCCGGCTGTGCCTCTGCTGTCTCTGTCCTTTAGTCTCTGGGGCACAGCCTGGCTGCCTGCACTGGGTTGTGCTCCCAGCTAGGGAGCCTGTGGGGTGAGGCTACCCTTGCATCCTCTTTGGCCAGTGCCAGGTGGGTTCTTTATCTTCCCTATTTTTCCTGGGTCATGAGGGTTCCGTATTATCATTCTGACAGGAAGACACTATGGAGCCTCCATAGAAACCAGCCTTGGATGGTTGCTGAAGACATATTCCCATTGTAGGTGGAACTGGGAATTGCCCAGAAGCTCAGCACAGATAACCTCTCTCTTTCTAGGATGCTTGGATATTAATTCATCTGTGAAAGGGGCTCGTTTTGTCAGATTCTGTGATGCATTCAATATTCCACTCATCACTTTTGTTGATGTCCCTGGCTTTTTGCCTGGTAAGTGGTTGGCAGAGGAGGGAGGGGGCCAGGAGAGGTGGTTTTGCCCAGTAAGGCACCTACTTTATTTGGGGATTTTCTTATAAAATTCCCTAAGGATGTGTGACTTTTCCATATTCTGGGTGTCCAGAGACAGGGCTGTGTGAGGGATGGCCCTGTCTGGAGGTGGGGAAGACCACCCAGCTGAGAGTGGCAGACAAACCTTGTGAGGACTCTGAGGGATATCTAGTAACTCTTCCTCATGCCTAGGCACAGCACAGGAATACGGGGGCATCATCCGGCATGGCGCCAAGCTTCTCTACGCATTTGCCGAGGCAACTGTGCCCAAAGTCACAGTCATCACCAGGAAGGTGAGGCCCTCACGTTGGAGGCTATGACCCTACTTGCTCCCCCACAGCACAGCTGTGGTAGGAGGCCTGGCCAGGAGTTTCTCCAGGGCTGGAAGGAGGAGTACTCCTTGTTTTATCCTTAAAATGATCTTTTGAGGACAGCATTTCCAGCCCTGCAGACATGCCTTACAGTGATGTCTGTGGTCTTTTAACACAAGGGAACTGAAAGCAGCAGTGGGAAAAAGCCAGGAAAAACAATGAACAGTAGCTGTGAAAGGCCTCACAGACCTTGGGCCTTTAGGAGCCCAGGAGGGCTATTCTTGTTCTTTGACCCCATTTCACCTGCCTTCTTGAGGTCTTTCAGGGAAATGATCTGGTTGTCTCAGGCTCTAACATTCAGTATTTGGGTCTGTTCTAGGCCTACGGAGGTGCCTATGATGTCATGAGTTCCAAGCACCTTTGTGGTGACACCAACTATGCCTGGCCCACAGCAGAGATCGCAGTCATGGGAGCAAAGGTGAGGACCTCTAGCTTTCTTTCCCCTTTTCTGGGTCCAGGGACTGTACTCTTCTAGCAGGAGCTCAAAACATAGCTGGGAAATGTTGGAGAGAGGCCCCTAAGATGAGCCAGGACTGAAGGGAATAGGACCTGGACATTGGCAAGTCTCCCTGGGGCTCCAGAGCTAGCTCTGCCTCCTGTCCTATACTCTCACTTTAGGCACATGCTGGTGTCTTCATGCCAGGGTGGATGGGGCAGGTGAAAGGTATGAAAAGTGAGAGGGGCCCAGAGTGGGTTTTGAGATTGTAAGTAAAGGGGGTAGAGGGTTGAGTCAACTGAACTAATCTTTGGAAGGATTGGACATTCCCCCCAACCCCACCTCAGCTTCCAGGGGGGCCCCAGAGCCACTCCTTTCCAACCTGTAAGAAGCTGAACTGCAGTTCTGATCTGGCAGACTTTGGGCAAGGTACTTCCTGTTGCTTGACCTATTCCCCACACCTCCTCTGCTTTGAAATAGCTATTGGGGTTGAATCGGGTAACTCCGAGGGCTCCCCAGAGCTGACTTAACAGGTGTTCTGACTTGAAGGCCAATCCTTTTACATTTGCAGTTCAGTCTTTCCTCCTCTGGCCACTGAATTGTATATTTAGGCTTGGGGTAATGAAAAAAGAAAACAGCATTTTTAATTCCCCTTGACACAAAAGACCATGGATTTAATATAGAAAAATAGGCAAAACATCTTGACCTTGAAGAAGGATGATGAGTGCAAATGGAGAGGGGCAGGATGGAATCTGGGAAGAGAAGCTACTGGCTTTCACCTGGGCTGCCCTTCTTTTGGGCACAGCTGAGCATTCCATTGTACAGCCCCTGGGGTCATGATGGTCAACCCGAGGCAACACCTGCCACTATGCTCTGGCCTTTGGAGCTGGCACTTCTCTCCAGTACACTGATTCACCAAGAGTTTTGTGAACGCCACACATGGTGATAATGAGTAGGTCTGTCTGGGTTGTGACATCCAGCAAAGTTCATTAACTCCTCTTACCACAGGGTGCTGTGGAGATCATCTTCAAAGGGCATGAGAATGTGGAAGCTGCTCAGGCAGAGTACGTTGAGAAATTCGCCAACCCTTTTCCTGCAGCAGTGAGAGGTAGGGGACTGTGGTGTGGAGGGCAGCTTTGGTCACTTGCTCATTCTCTCTCTCTCCAAAAAGTCTCACATAACTGCCTTTTGCTGTTGTAGTCTAATCTGTTGACTAGTGAAGTTGGGGGCTATCTCTGAATGGTCATTATTCAGGGACAGTGGTACCATTGCAGGCTACTTTGGTAACCAGGAGATTAAAACAACATTGCTGAAGTGTCTAAATTTCTAGATGATGTTTCAGTAATTGAGTGCTGTGAAAAATCCACCCCAAAACTCAGTGGCTTAAACCAATTACATTTTTTTCCCGTTTGTGGTTCTGAGGGTTAGCAGTTTGGTTTGAGCTCAGCTGGGTGGGTCTTCTGCCAGTTTTGCCTGGGATCACTGATACAGCTGTAGTCAAAGCTTGGCTAAGGCTTGATAGTCCAAAATGGCCTCACTTACGTGGTAGGTGCTGGCTATTACTTAGACTCTTTCCCATGTGGTGTCTTCACTGTAAAGGAGGCTAGTACAAGTTTCTTTACATGCTGTCCTGAGGATAGCAAGGAGGCAAGGGAAGCTGCAAGGCCCCTTGAGGACTGAGCATGGAAGTTGCACAATGTCACTTTTGCCACATTTTATTGGTCAGTGCAAGTCATAAGGTCAGGTGAAGGAATAGAATCCACCTCTTGTTGGGAGAAACAGCAAAACATTGCAGAAGGACTTATGTGCCAGATGGATGGGAGGAATTGTAGCCATTTTTGAAAATATAGATGTATTTTCTTAATTTTATTTCCTACTGAATTCATCTTGGCAGGATGGAGGCATTGGAGCAAGCAGGTTGGGGAGGGTGTAAAATTTTCCTTTTTTTGCTAAGTGCTCCTAGGCCAGAGTTTGGGGGCTTGCCAGAAGAACAAGCAAGCTCCTGGGATGCAGGTGGGGCCCTGCTCACACTGTTGGCTCCAGGGATGGTGCCCAGGCTGAGCACAAAGTTGAGAGTGGGTGGGTAGAGGTGGCATCATCTGGGGATGCAGGTGATCTACTTCCTTTTCTGTGCTTCACCAGGGTTTGTGGATGACATCATCCAACCTTCCTCTACTCGTGCTCGAATCTGCCGTGACCTGGATGTCTTGGCCAGCAAGAAGGTACAACGTCCTTGGAGAAAACATGCAAATATTCCATTGTAAACAAATCAAAGGAAAGTAAACCAACAGCTGAATTACTGTCTGCCCATTTGCACCCCATCCCTGCCTTTTGCGGTCACGAAACCTGGGAATCTAAATATCAGTCATAACTTAGAATGGCTAAGATTATTAAATTCTAGAAAAATCTCTTTTGTGCCTTATTGTAAAATTATTTACTTTTATAATGTGAAATCTTAATTGGCATTTTTAGCATAAATGTCATTTTATGTGGTAGAAATAGGAGAATCAAGAAAACAGTACATGGTATTATCACCTAGAGCTGATCGTCACACTTCTGTATATTTTCCTTTTTCCTCCAATAATTAATTTTTCCTCCATAGACAATATAATAAGCTTTTAAGGCAAAAATACTTAGGCTTCAGTTTCCTTACTTTTAAAATAGAGATAATATGCCCTATCTCTTAATTTCCCCATGAATTGTTGAGGATTAAACGAGAAGTTTGCAATTATGGTATATGTGTCTAGCAGAACAGATGCACAGTAAGGTATAGTACCCTATATTGACTTCAGTTGTTTCTAGAAATGTGTTCTCACATTTTAAAAAACGTTTTTATGTGAAAATTTTTAAGCCTATGGAAATGTTGCAAGACTTGTATACCCTTCACCTAGATTTCTCCAGTTGTTAATATTTTCTACATTTACTTCATCTCTTCCATAAATCTATAATAATTTTTACTGACTCATGTGAGAGTAAGTTGTAGAATCATGACCCCTTTGTTCCCAAAACTTCTGTATGTATCTCCTAGGAACAATGCCCATTGTCTTATGTATTCTGTCTTTCGTGACGTTGACATTTTCGAGGAGTGATTTCTTGCCAGTTATTTTGTAGAATGTCACTCAGTTTGAGTTTGTCTGATTGTTTCCTGATGTTTAGATTCAAATAAGAGTAATACATAAGTGCGTCTGTATCACATCAGGAAGCCCATGATGTCAGTTTTTCCAGATATTGGTAATTGACTCCGATCACATGGTTAAGGTGGTGGCTGCAAAGGTTTTTCACCATAGTTACCATTTTCCTTTTGTAATTAGTAACTAACTTACTTGTGGGGTATTCTTTAATCCTGTCTGCCCTATCATGTCTGTATGTATTAATTGGAACTCTAGGTAAGGAAGAGCTTTCCCTTCTCCTGTTTTTATCTTTTCAGTGTCAGCCTGGACTCATGATTCTTTTAAAATTTAATGTTACTCACTTTGATATTTAGAATTAACTGATTTGGCTGGTGGGAGCTTCTTCAAGCTGGCTCCCCAGGTCCTTTTGATATGTCCCAGTAATTCTTTGAGTATTTCCTTACTTTCTGACACAGAATAATGTTCCAGGCTCATTTTATATTTTCCTTGCCCAGCCCTGGAACCAGCAATTTCTCCAAGGAACCTTGGTTTCTTTTAGTAGGTATGTCATTTAGAGGCTAAAATTGACACTCCATTGATATTGGGGTATCATTACTTTGAGGCATTTTCAGCAGACCAAACTAGGAAAATTTATACAAATAAGTGTGTATATGTGTGTGGTATCCATGTACACATAAATACATTTATTGTGTTTTTAAATCATGAGTTCACACTGAAACTTTTAATTCCATCCAACACCATGGATTTTTCTTTGCCTTCTTCCATCTGTATTTATTTCTCTTTTCCCACAGCAATAAACCTGGCTCCCATTATCTTCAATATACTTTACTCATTTGCTCAATAATACAATAAATACAAGTTTCAGAATCACAACTGTATCACAATAAACCTAAAGTTCAGGACTTTTTTTGTAGTTCTTTTTTGTCTCTAAACTGAAGGTACATGGTTAAGTTACTTGAATTAGTAACTGAGTGGTCATTTTCAATATGACTTAAAAGTTTTTCCCCCATCTTTGTTGACTTTATCTTACTGAGTATGTAAAGCATTAACTGTTACACCAGAGCTAGAGATTTTAAGTTGTGCTCTGCTCCATGATGCCTCATGGGTGTGCCTTCCTTTGTGGTAGAGCCCAGGACCCTCCCACTACTGGTGACTTTCCCTTGTACCAAGCCCTTGGCTCCAAAGGTCTGTAAGCACTGTTTGGACATTGCATCATTATTTCAAGGTCAGCTTAACATGGGACTGTATCTTTCACTTTCCCCATTTCAAACAGCCCTTTCCCCATTCTAGGTTACCCTTTTTTTTGAGCCACTTTCCTCCTCCCTCTTAATCACCATCCTCGTTGGGCTCTGAGTACTTATATGGCAGTCTCTCCACTGATCTGTGCTTTCAGCTACCAGACTAACTCTAGGTCCAGATTTTGTTGCATTCCTCTGCTCCAGCTCCAGCATTCCTAGAGGATAGCTTTCTGCTTCCTAAGTCCTTAGCCCATATAGAAGGTCCTGCTCTGTCCCTCCTTTGCATGCCTACTGAGTCCTCTGAGCCCACAGTCCAATCATCTTTGCCTTGGAACACTTTTGCTGTGAGAAGCTCTAATCTGCTTAAGTTTAGGGGCCTGACTTCTCCATTCATACGTCTCAACTGGTTAGCTCAAACTGATTCTTATAGAAGGCATTTTTTAAAGCACCTGATTCTGCATTTCCTTTTTTTTTTTTTTTTTGCCTTATATATTTTTTTCTTCCTAACTAGGTTGTGAGTTCCTAGAGGTGGCAGAGACTGAGTTTGATCAGAGTTTCTTTGTACTCCTCTTTGGTACCTAGTACAGAAAGACTGTAAACCATCAGAAAGACTATAAAGCACTGGAAACTGGGCAAAGGGTGGTGGCAGACTGCTGGGAAGGAAGAATTATTCAGGTTGGTCAGCTTGTGGCTCAACAGCATAAAATTCCTTGGCTAATCCAATTTCTGGGTCAGCCAACCTAGGATTTGGATCCTGCTTTGGTGGTGACTCTGCTGTGGTCCATATAACAGTACACACAAGCTGTTCTTTTTGGAGGAAGGAGTCCATGAAGTGTTTCACCAGGTTGTAAAATCTGGACACTGAGCTGCTGTAAGATGGTAGAGGAGTCAAGAAAGCACACAGGTGAGCACCTCAGGGAACCCTTGGATGGTGAGGAAAGTCCTATCCAGAAACCCAGCTGGCCAAAGAAACAGGAAGTTGCAAGCCTTTGGAAGCTTTGTCAAGTGGACCACCAAATGCCTTGAGTGGCGGCAGTTGAGTATTCTTGTTGGCTGTTGTGCAGGCATACCTTTCCCACGGTGCCCTCACCCTTAAAGGAAAAAAGAAAAGTGCTGAATTTTTTAACTAGTGAAGACTCGGATTTACTGAGCAGAAACCAGGTAATACGATGAGAGCTGTGGTATAGGAGGCAGTGTGTTAGGGTCTTGCTGGACCTGCCCCTGCCTTGGGTTAAGTAAACCAGTTCCCCTCGAGCCACGCAGCTGATGAGTGGTGAAGTTGAGTTGAACCCAGACAGGTCTGATCCCAAGCCTGTGCTCTAACCATTTAAAGTACTGCCACTGAACTGATGAGGTAGGTGAGATGAACTCCTAAGGGTGGGGGTAAGAGTAGCAGTGAGAGAGAGGTGGTGGTCAGTTCCCTTGGGATTCTGTCTTAACCCAGAGAGCTACTATTATACATTTGGAAAGTTTTCCTGTCTCATGCACGAATCCACTACACAGTAGTACCAACAGATGGCCATCTTTTTGAATTGCTAGAGTAATGAGGAGCACATCCACAACACAGTCTTCTAGTGCTTGGCAGAAAGTACTTTTGTCGTGAAAAGTTCTTCCACCTTCTCTTTTGATCATGTCTTGGTCTTCTGAGCCCAATTCTCTGGCTGGGCCAGGAAAAAGTTATCAGTGTGTCCAGAAGCAAAGAAGCCTGTGAAAGACACTCACCCACACGTGGAGTTAACACTCTTGATGGAGTTGAGGAGTCAGCCAAGACTTCACCTGTTTAACAGATGTGACTGTTTTATGATGTTTCTCTGGTTCCAGAGGATTTCTGGAGAGCTGTGACTTTCTTTTGGTGAGAACTACTGGTCCTCACGTTTTTAAGCCTCTGATGTTGGCACGGGGTTCCCACCATTTTAAACAGGAGCTGCAGCCACTTGATGGCAGTGCCTCAGTCTGAGGCCTCTGTAGAATCCAGCCGGTGCATTCTAGCTGGTATGGCAGCCTCCATAAATTCTGTGTTCCTAGTGTCCCAGATGGCGAAAACATTTCCTTTGTGTCTTTGGGAGCAGAAAGTTGCCTTCAAACAATGGTATGTGATATAGAGACCGCCCACAGAGCAAGACTCTCCAGGCAGGGATAGAACCTTACCTGAGTTTGGTCTGGTATGAAAAGCCTGAGTGGGCACCAAACCTTTGTTTCCCACAAAGACACTCTTCCCTGCTTGATGGACTCTTATCTGGGAAAAGGGCCAAACAGGGAGTTACAGTCAGGTCACAGCTGTGAGATTTGCAAGCCTGACACATGGGGAAAGCCTTGGTTTAGTCTCGTAATCTTGTATTCTTCAAGATGAGCTGTCACAGACCCATTCTTACCATCTTCCCTTTTTGGCTACCTGGAGAGCTTACTTGCTGATTTATCTCCCGCAGCTCTGCCTTTTCTGCATAGGTATGGTAGACCATTTAAGGAACTCGGCCCAGAGAACATGGCCAGTACCATAAAGTGTATAGGATGTGATTTCTTAAGGGTGAAGTCTGGCTCTAGTGACAAGAGAAACCCTCATTTCTACAGCTATGTTGAATCTAGGTGGTTTTCAAAGGGCCACTGCTATGGGACAACCATGCACATAAGCCTGGGATCTGGTTCTCAAGCAGGGAAGGACCCATCCGATGAGTCAGTAGATGTTCCCTGAATGCCTCATTCAACACTGCTCAGCCTGTAAGAGACTCCCTTTTAAATCACTAATGACTTGGCTTACCCGCTCTCTCTAGGGAAATTCAAGGAATGAAAGAAAATTAGGGAGCTAGTTCTAAATTTCTGTTGTTTTCTTAGACACAGCAAAACCTCACTAATATGGTAAACGTCCATACCATCATTGAACAAATTATCTGAAAGAGCAAACTCTCTCAAGAACAGCATAACAGGACATAGTCTCTTGAAAGCTTTACCTATTAGGAACAATAGGATGACTAGCACAAGCCTGATTTTTAATAGTTTATTAAAGGAAAGGTGAAGCATCAGTTTCAAATTGTACAAAAGGAAAAAAAACCTCATATTGCAAATGTACAATTTACAGAATTACTAGCAAAACCAATCAAGGAGACACTGAAAATACAAAAATTTGATTGACTTCAAACTGAACTGGAAACCCATTGGAGTTGCTATTAAGCCTTTTTTTGTTGCATGGTAGTCTGCAATTGTCAGCATCCACTTTCCACATGAGACTGTCAAGCAAAGGATCGGTCTGTGCATGTACCAGGGTACCTCGTGGCTTGCTCCCTGGCCAGAATCACAGGCAGCCAGGGCTGGGGTGGACAGTCCAGTCATTCCTGCCCCTTCACTTCCAGTGAAGCCCAGATTTCTGGGAGAAAGTGAGGCCCCAGGTCCCCTAACCGGAGCCCAGGAATTGCTGAATTAGCAGATAAAACATCGGTGACCAACTTTTTTAGAACTATACAAATGTTGAGAAAAATCTGTTTTTGTTTACTAAAAGGATGAATAAAATCATCCAGTTTGCTTTCCCACACAAAAGATAATCATTGGGTGCAACGAATTTTAAAAAATGCTTTTGATTTGGTAAAAAGGGAAAGCCTCATGATTCTGTTGCAGCTACTTTAAAAACCAGCCCAGAAATAACTGTGGATGGATTGGTTTGGAAATTTTGAGGCTTACTTTAAAAATCAGAAAGGAAGAAACTAAGTGGGCTTTTTAAAAACAACAATAGCAGCAAGTCATAAAAGTCTAAGCAGAATGTAACGCTAAACCATAAGACTGTCCTGAAGATTCATAATTTCTTTCCCCAAAAGAATTATTCTTAATATGCACATTTAACACTGAAATGTAGCTGTATTTCAAGGTAAGCTTAGGAACTTCACCCTCTAAGCACAGACTTCTATGCAGCACATACTTCTATAATCAGTAAACTTAATTCACAAAATTAGCGCATAAGGGTATTAAGTGCATGGGAAGTAGACACGGTTATGTTACACTTAAAATTACTTCTGAATGGCAAAGATTTCTTCATGATTATCTTAAGAAAATGGAAGTTTGTGTAACTTGAATTTGGCAGGGCATGAAATAAGTGGTAAAAATAGCAAACTGATAACTTGAGAATCATTTTTGTTTTACTGAGAATACTTTATTTGCTGGTAGAAGTTGCTAAAAATGCACAGAACAAATACCAATAGAAAATGCACTGTATTTGAATCTCCCTATTCTATATAAAATGAACGGTGTACAGCATCTGTTGGAAAAATGGCTGCATGGACATTTCTTACTTTATGCCCACTTATAAATAAAAATAAACCTTTTTATTCAAGAGTATATAAAATCTGGGAATCCATATCCACAGAGGGTGTGTGGTTTTTGGCAGAGATGCACTATGTCAGAATTTCTTCTTAGCTTGTCAATGATCTGCTACTTCTGTGTTCCACCAGGTCAACCAAATCCAGTGAGCTCCAAAACACTCTTCGGCAATTAGGATGAGCTGCTTACTCATAGTTTAATAAAAATGGTTAGCTTTTAAAACATAAAAAGGCAAAATGTTAAAACGGTTTTTAAATTGTACAACAGGAAAATAAAGTTAAAAATATTTTTTTTTTTTTTTTACTCAATGCTGTTTTCATAAAACAGGTGTATAACAGTGTTTATCTTGACAGCTGTTTTAAAAATTTAAAATTTCTTCCTCCCTCCAGAAAAACACACACATCTGTAATCGGATAAGTCCAATATTAGGACACAAATGATTTTAAGGCCAGTCTTTCTGAGGTGACATTCACCAACATTCCCGTGGGTAATTTACATGCTCCTCTTCTGTCACTGCAAAAAGGGATTGACCTTAATCATTTGATTAAAAAACAAATCAGATCACATCAAAAGTGTTTTTTCCCCATACAAGCTATCACAGTATATAGGCCTCTAGCTCTAAATAATAGAGTTCCAAATTTGTAAATTTTCTTCAGACTTCAGAACATAGGCATTCCAAATCCCTAGAAACATAATGAGAAACACAATTAGTTTTACACATACATAGGACCAAGAAAACCATAAATAAAAAGCAGTAATAATTGAACATTTACTGAATCATCTTCTATGATAGCTGCAGAGTCAAAGAAGTCTGGCCTCAGCTCAGCTCTCTCTCGCCGATTTCTTGATGGAGGCTGGAAAAAGAAATCGGTTACTCTTTTTTCCCTTGAAATCATTAAGACAATGAATTGTGATAATTAGCTAATACTTCTGACAGTATCATAAAATACAGAACTGTTAATGGTCAATTTTGAAAGGAAAAAGAATCTGGCTATTATATGAAACAGATTTTTAAAAAAGCTAGCAGTACTTTTGAGTTTTAGACTTTCAAGCTAAAATGAACATATAAATACATATAAGTAATTTTGGGCCTACAAACACAGAACATGCTTTCCCTTTCAAGTCATGGAACAATTTTAAAATTGATCAAATCCTAGGTGATAAACTTTAGTGAATTCCCCAAAGCAGGTAGATAGAAAACTCCTAGGGGTGGGGATGGGGGTGGGGAGGTTATAAATCAGAGTGACATGATCTCATTTGTATTTCTTACTAAAACTTTTCATTATGGAAAATTCAAAACAAAGCAGAATGTTACGGGCTGAATTATGCACCCCTCCCCCCAATTTATATGTTGAAGTCCCAACCTCCAGTACCTTATAGAATGTGACTATATTCGGAAATAGGGTTTTTAAAGAGATAATTAGGGTAAAATAAGGTCATATGGGTGGGCCCTAATCAAATATTACTGGTGTCCTTATAAGTTAGAGGAGACACATCTGAAGACAAAAGGCAAGAAGGTAGGCAGCCATCTCCAAGCCAAGGAGAGAAGCCTCAAAATGAAATCAATTCTGCTGACACATTCATATCAGACTTCCAGCCTCCAGAAATGTGAAAAAATAAATTTCTTTTTAAGCCGCCAGTCTGTGTGGTATTTGTTATGGCAGCCCAATACACAGAGAAAGCAGTATGATGAATTTCCATGTAGCTACCACCTACTTTCAAAAATTGTCAAACATTTGGCCAATCTTGTTCCATTGAGTCTCCTTACTGTTTTTTCTTCCCAATGCCATTTCACCTATAATCACTTCAATGTTATCTACAGCTGATGAAAACTTTTTAAAAAACATGACCACCATACATTACTATTCCTAAAAAAATAATCTTTTAGTATTACCTATATTAAGTCCATATTCAAATTTTCTTATCTCAAACATGTCTTTTTAATAGTAAACAAGTAAGTTCCATATTCTGCATTTGGCTATAATGTTGGAGCACAGTATTTTGTCAGACTCTGTTGGGAAATAGGGCTAAGAGATGTGAAAAGTTTCAGGAGTTCTGCAGGGCTTTGCCTTGAAGGAATCTGTGGGCATGTTAGTTCACAGACTAGAAGCTGCTTCCAACAAAGGGAGGCACTGTCAGAGAACATCTGCAAAGCAACGTTTCTTCGAAGCTGCAGGCTATCACCTAGAGCTTACTGTACGGCAGAGTTCAGTTTGGGCCCAAGGCTGAGAAGCTGATTGAAATGCCTGCCCAGCAGACAATGTGCAGCTGGAACTATCTTAAACTTCAAGACTATTCCTGCTTTACTCCTGACCACCTGTCTCTGTATTTAGAGAAATAGATTAGATTGGTATACAGACTCAGTGTTCCTGCTTTATACATTTTTATCTGTAATTTGTATGCTCAGCTAGGTTTATTAACTTAGGGCTTAGTTAGAATGTTCATCTTAGAAAAATTTTGTAACCATCTATTCTGGAGACAGAATTAGGTAAGGGTCCCTTGAAAGCTTTGGGAAGCCTTGAAACCTCAACAAATGAGGTGTACACATAATTCTTTAACCAAGGACAACTACTTGCTGTAACAATAAATACTGATGTGGGATTTCACTTGGTACCTCACAGCTCATGGGAATGTTGGAGGACCCCTGACTCCCCTGTCACTTTAAACTGCACTTTGTCTCTGTCTCTATTATTTCTCTGCCTTTATTATTTCCAAACCTCTTGTAACGATCCTGCCTGAGACCTGTTTTGCTGAGAGAGTAGCTGACTCCCGGCAAGACTCAAATTTAAAGTACAAGACGCCAGATACACATGCTATGCTGAAAGATCTGATGTGAGCTCTTTTTCAAGAAGGTGAAAAGAATGTACCAGTTCCTGTTATTGCCAGAATTAAAAATATGACAGCTTTGAAGGCAGGCTTGAAGAACACACAAGCTTATCCAAACACCCACTGTTGGTCAATGTTACCACCTCCTCACCTAACCTTTCCTCCCACAGGGTTCTGAGAACAAGAGGATCATCTTATACCAATGACATCACATATTTTAACAAAATAAAAATGCAGTGAATTTTCTTACCAGATCAATAACCATGGTGTCTTCAAACTCTTCATTCATATCTTCTAACTGGCTCCGGGATGACATCATCACATCTTCAAAGATGGGCTCAGCATCTTCCTCCATTAGACCCCGACTGATAAGGAAAAAGTACAGTCAGAGCTGTTCAGACTTAACCAATTTGAAGTCCTGGCTTTCTTAGATTAGCCCTTCTAACCAATGGAAGTACACCTTCTAATCATGACCTATACAGACTATACAAATCATGATAGTGAACTCCAAGGTAATTAGGGATCACTCCATTAGTTCACTCAAGATTTTATCTCATCTCATCAGAAGGAAGTATAATTAAATGCAATTATGTTAACAGTTGTTAACATTTATTTAGCTCTGTGTCAATTCCCTCCAAATTCTGATTGGTACTATTATTGTCCCAATTTCACAAACAAACCTGAGGCCCAGATGTTTTAGAGCTTGCCCAACATAGCAGCAGGATTTAAATGCTAAAAGTCTCAAGAGCCTCCATTCCTATCCTATGCTGCACAGCATATTAAGCATTATAATTTTAACTCCTAAGACCAAACATCAGACACCCAAGTCATTCCACAAAATGACCAGCATCACAGTTATGTTTTTGTGATACTCAGTGTAACACTTACACGGCATGCCTTACTCCAGTTCTCACTTTCATGTAGTTCATTCCTGTTCTGTCCTTCCGATTTAAGTCTTCCAACTTCGGCTGGCCTAACCAAGAGATCTGCATCTGAGGACTAAGAGAGGGTACTATTATTCATTTTGTGGTAGCAGGTGATAAATTTAGCTAATAAGCTCTATGCTAAGAAAGTCATGGTTGGCTGACTTAATCCCCATGTAGGAAGAATTAGCTGGAATTACTCCAGTGCCTTTACAAAAAAGGCAGTAAGTTGCCCAAAGAGATCCCTAAGTCACCAAGAGAAGCTGGCCGGGGCTACTTGGATGCTTGAACTATCTTTCATCGTTGTTCCCCAAATCTCTGCCAAACAAGGGTACTTCTCAGACCTCTGTGTCTTTGGCTGCTGCCCCACTCAAGGAATACCTAGTTGGAGGGCAAGCCCCTAAGGAACAGAAAAGATGCTGGATGGCAGCTGAAAGCTCTCCAGAGTTGAATAAGGAAGAGTATAACATCTTTCCTCAGTTTGTTATGGGGTCAAATCTCCCTCTGTACTCTCTACTTACTGGCACATGGGAACTTGCATAAACATGCCTCTTGGGAATTTTATAGGATGTAAAACTTCAGTGATTTTTTAGCCTATAAAATCTGTCACATGAAATTCTAAGTAGCTTGTCTTTATATCATGTGGGGCTAACCACCTTGATTAAGCCTATAAACCTAGAGCAGGGAAAAGAAGGTAGACCACAGACAGAGGGGCTGACAAGTGGTAAGGTGAGGGAGACAAGGCAGGCTGCTCAAACAAGGAGAACCCAACCTGTAGGAAGAGATGTGGGGATACTGGTGAGGTCATGTGTCCAGGGATGCTTGTCATAAGGCAAACCACCTTCTAGGACATTCAGCAGCATAAGAATTCCCAGTTATGCCATGGCTGACAACGATTATCCTCTCAGGTTTGAAGAAAGGCAGATGCTTTAACAAGCAATGGGGGTCTTATAAAACCCAGGATCTGAATACTTCTAATATTGCCTTTTTCTATTTTCAGCCTACTAAATTTGTTGAGTTCAAGGGAGAATTTTCCCTTTTATCCATCAGAGTAACTTACAACATTACCTCACTATACACAGATACATAAATGAGGAGGTAAGAGAATTTCAAAGTTGGATGGAAAACAACAAAAAGTTAAGATTTTTATTGCAGAACTCACACCATCACCCTGCCTTCTCTATAATTTTCAGAGCCTTGTATACTAGAAAACACTTTAATTGCTAGTGTGCGGAAAAGGTAAGACCTTAATTGTGTCTTAGAGAGCAACTATTCTCAGAATTTATCAAATAAGATCTTAAAAATTCTTAATCCATGAACAGTTTAAAATATAAATGTAACCAACTTAAAATACTATTAATTATGTAAATGGATGATAAAGGTAATACTAAGTCTATATATGTGGTGTTCAGACTACTGATAACTTAGCAGAGGCTCTCACAGGTTCTCTTGCCAAAGAAGTAAACTTCATTATCTTCTTGGCAAGTCCCTGAGAAGAAATAAATCTGCCCAGTGAAAATGCAAACTCTGACTAAAATTAGCCCTTAGTGAGACACTATGCATTTAAAGGTCTGTGAACTTTGAGGAACCGGTATCTGCAATGTTTTTAGACTTTTTATAGATCTTCTCATATAAATTATCCCTATTTGTGGCTTTGTTTTCTTGCAACTGACTAGCTATATGCTTTGATGAATAAATCAAGTTTTTCTTAAATAGTTTAACAGTTAAAGGTTTTATGCCAAGAAAACAAATTTTTACTACTTACTTGTGTAAAAAGTCTGGTTCAGAACCATGTTCAGACTCAGGTTCTTGAATCTGCTCTCCCATGGGCCGGCTATTCTCCCGTAGTACAGTGGAAGTCAGTTGTGGTGCTGGCAGGGGGCCAGGAGTCTGAATCATGGTGTCAGTCCTGTTTAGCCATGTGTTATCCAGACTCTCATCTATAAAATTCCAGTTAGAGTCACAGAACATTATGGGTGGAATGAACTCTGGCGGCAGTTATAGCATAGACCTCAAGAGCATGGCTCTGCAGTTAGGCTGCCAAGTGTGAATCCTAGTTCCACTACTTACTAGTGTGACCTTTGCATAAGTTATTAAACTTCCAAAGTTTTCCTATATATAAAATGGGATATCGGTACCTAACCCAACTGAGTTGGGAGCATTAAAGGAGGTAACGTATGTAATGATCAAACGTTAGCTATCATCACATTATCATCTTTTGAAGTCCTACCATCTCTGAGGATTCAGTTTACCCCAGAAGGGGCAGAGTGGGACCAGACATAGACCTCTCCAACTTTCCTTTGCTCAAGCAATAAAGGGCCTATTTCCTGGGCCCCAAAGGGGCCCCAGGAAGTATTACTTAAAACCTGGCTAGCCATTATGGAGAAATCAGCACATCTCTTTGCACAATTGGACACTGGTCACCAGAGAAATAACTTTCTGCCAGGTTATACATGTGGAGATGGGTAAAGAGGCTCACTGTTTTCATGCCTCTAAGTCCTCAGGGAAGCTTTCCCTGATCACCCCACCCAGCCCTCACTTACCGTCTTCTTATAGCTTCTAGAGGAAATATAATCATTCCTGCTCACTTAGGACTTAATTACATACTGTCCTGCATGAGCAGTTATGTGATTTGTCAGGTGTATAAATTATCTTTGTAATTAGATTTAAGTTCCTTCAAGGGGCCAGGAACTATTTTTTCCTTCTTCTGAAGATAGTTTATAAAGAGCAGATTAAAGCATTATGTCAATATCTAAACTATCCTGATAAAATATTACATAATTATAAAGTTTCTGGCAGGCATGGTAGCTCATACCTGTAATCCCACCATTTTGGGAGGCTGAGGCAGGAGGATTGATTGAGGCCAGGAGTCTAAGACCAGCCTGGGCAACATAGTGAGACTCCATCTCTATTAAAAAAAAAAATTAGCTGGACCTGGTGACACATGCCTGTAGTCCTAGCTACTCAGGAGGTGGAGGCAGGAGGACTGCTTGAATCCAGGAGTTCAAGGTTACAGTGAGCTATGACTGCGCCACTGCCCTCCAGCCTGGGCAGAAGACTCTCTCTCTTAAAAGAAAAAGTTACTACCTATAAAAAGACTAAATTATTTTAATATGAGAAGGGTTTTAAAAACTATTATGGCTATGGTATTCCTTCTGAAGAATTTTAATCACAAACTTTAGTATGATTCCTGTTGTTTTTCCTCTTCCTATTAGGTCTCAGAGATGTGTACATGCTATGTTCCTCATTTGCCAGCAAGCATTCCATCTCTCTCAGTGTATTTCTCAGGTTTCCGATATTTTGTCAGACACATATGTACCTTCTGGATTGGCTTTTCTGTCCCTCGAAATACCTACCCACTGTGTGATCAAGGTCATTCCACTGATCTGAAACTCACTACTGAATCTCTTAGTTAATCAACAAAAATGTGTTTTATCATCTTCTAATCATACCACTTTTCATTCCACATTTAATTACAAACTTTTATTCTCTGCCACACTTAAAATTTAATGATAAAAAGATTAGTATCATTTAGGTTCTGAATATGGTAAACTCATCTGTCGGCTCTCTAATACATGTCATTTTTTTTCTAGAAAATCTTTCTGGATTCATTCAGGGGTAGGGAACCTGTGGCCTGAAGGCCACATGTGGCCTTCCAGGTCCTTAAGTGCAGCCTTTTGACTGAATCCAAATTTTACAGAACAAATCCTTTTATTAAAAATGAAGCTTTTCTTGCCTCCTTTGGTGCTTAAAAAAGAACCATCTTGAAATCCGAAGGCTGCGGGTTCCCCACCCTTGCCGGGAGTACCCATGCTGAAATCGAACTGCCTGTTTCTCTTCTCTCCCCATCTACACTACCAACTCTTTTGTTAATACCTAATCTATAGCAGTTAGCACAGTTCTTAGGAAGGTGCTTGGCAGAGAATTACTGGATAAATGAATAATTTCAAGATGAATTCACTCTTCTTCAGTAGAAGAGTGAGTTCTAACCCTTTAAAAGATTCCTCAACGAAAACATTTCTTGTAATACTCTCTCATTTTCACCCCAAACAGATGACATTCAAGTGCCTAAGAGTTCTCATGCAACTTATCTTTGTCATTTTGTAAATTTCAAATCAATACAGAGCAAGTTTTCTTTTTTGCAATTTAATAATTACCAAATTAGGTTATCTGGTCCATATATGCTTCCCTTAATCTTGAAGATAATAATTGACTGTTCCATTAGTGAATTATATATGGTTCTCTAAATTCTCTAGGCCTTAATTTCTTCTGTGTAAAATTTAAATAATAGTGTTGAACTCTGAGTTGATTTATAAAACCTTTATACAGCACTTAGGTGAGTGACTGACCTAAGTGCTCTACAAGTATTAGTCAAATAAATGATTAAATGATATAATGCATGTAAAACATTCTTAGTACCTAATAAAGATTTCATGAGTGCTGGCTAATAAGAATATTACACCGAAGAAAAGCTGTGAGTAGAGGGGAAGAATATTTATATATGGAACACTCTGATAGGGGCCACTTTAGAAGATATTTTCAAAGGAAAATGACTGGAGTCATTCTTTAGAGAAAAGTCCAAGATCCCACAGTACAAAGAAAGGATTTTATATTTTCATTCTCCAGACTATAAAGACTTTTAGTCCCAAAGCTGAAACTTGAAAGGAAATCTTAAACTTTGTGAAGAATTTGTTAAACTTTAACATTTGACACTAATTCTTTCACTCTCTTGAAATATAGATGCTGCCTAATCCACTGACTGACGCTAGATAAGAAGCATTACTATATAATGATGATAACATTCTGATAATAGCAGCTAACATTCATTGAATGCTACCTATGTATGTGTCAAACACTGTGCTCAGTACTGTGTGTACACTAAGTTGTTTTATTCGGAGTATCTCATTTAATATTCCAAGTAACTGACAGGATAGGTACTCTGATTATGCTTCACTTGATCAATGACTGAAGCTTAAAGATATTAAGTAATATGCTCAAAGGTCACACAGCTGATAAATGAGAAAGCAAGGTTTGAATTCTGGAACTCTGATTTTAGAATTTGTGCTCTTCATCAATAGTTGACATTGCCTCCCCAATAAGGAAAAGAAACATTAGATTTAAATTCTAACTAATTTTGCCACAGATTTTAGCAAAACCCTTAGTGAGTCACTTTTTTAGGCAGCAGAGGTAAGATGATGAAAGACAAATAGAAAGTTGTAAAAAAGAGCAAGAGAGTAGGACTCAGATCATAGCCCTCCTCTCTTGGTTTGGAGAAAATTTGTGATGAGAAGCATGGAGAAGGGGGAAAATTATTTGAGGAAATAAGCATTTTTACACTGAGGCTTCTGTCAGTAAGTTTAAGAGGTATGCTTTGCTTTAATAGAGTAATTTTTAGTCTGTTTGGACATGGGAATACCTACTATTGATCAGATTTTCATAACAATTCAATTTCCCGTTCCCCATAGTCCAAGGGGGGTTATAAAACCAGATTTGGCCAATCACTGTCTTACATACAAAAATAAATTATCCAGCCAAGTAGTAGAACTGGAAAGCTACTCTAGTATTCAAATTGACTTATCTTGTTTAAAATTTTAATGTATTAGAGGATTATTGGGGGGTCAATTTTATAGACCTTCATTACTCTTTACTTTTTTTCTCTGTGTTTATTTCTTCTCTGCTCCATGCTTCTTCAAATATTTTTTCCTTGACTCTTTTCTGTCTTTTTTTAGGGGGGAAGGAGTGGGGTCTCACAATGTTGCCTATACTGTTCTTGAACTCCTGGGCTCAAGTGATCCTCCTGCCTCAGCTTCCTAGTAGCTAGGACTAAAGGTGCAAGCCACCGCACCTGGTTATCCTTGATCCTTTTCTGTCCCACTTTGTCTATTACAAACTTTCTCCTGAACATCTCAGGGTGTATCAAATATACAAGGAAACCATATGCTTAACACTATACCTTGCATCAACAGATTATTTGCCACTTTATTTATCCCATAAAACCAGGCAAACTGTTTGGCTCATAGTGTAAAGGCTGACTTACCTTCTACTCGCTTTTTATGAAGTGGGGGTCGTCCTT
This sequence comes from Indri indri, assembly GCA_004363605.1. Classification (NCBI taxonomy): domain Eukaryota; kingdom Metazoa; phylum Chordata; class Mammalia; order Primates; family Indriidae; genus Indri; species Indri indri. The sequence continues at coordinate 70,463 of RJWJ010002734.1, forward strand.
TCTTATTCCTTACTGAGGAGGTTTTGCTGCTGCTACTTCCACTGTTCACAGACATTCTATCATCTTCACCCCCAGTAACTAATGAATTTCTATAGGAGATGAGTGGAAGCCATACATCTTCTCTCCTTTCCATCATCTGCTCAGTAAGGAACTTCTCTAGGTAGGAATGACTAGAAACACAACAGAAGCAGCAGTGATTTTCATGGAAGCAGTTCATGTATGACTTATTTAAATTTTTTATCACCTGAGGATTTCTTTCTGCAGGTTCTGAAGAATGCCTACAGATACACATTGAACTGTTTATACTGGTCACCTTTGGAAAGAGAGGGACTAAGAATTTAAGGTTTTGTTTCACATCTTCCTGTAATACTTTAAAACAAGAGATGTATCACTAAGGGTGTGTGTGGCGGGGGATATATCTCCTACATTTCTCCCTTTGCTTTTGAACAACAAAGTTCAAAAAATGTCCAAAGTTTGGCTCAAAAAGATTACTGAATTTTCTTTTAATGTGTTCAAACCAGAGCAGGATTTCTGGAATGGTGAAGTGAGGAGGTTGGCATACCCCTTCCCAACAAAATAACCTTTAACTGGTAAAAGTTATAAAACAGAATAATTTAAAGTCTTTGCAAATTATCTTAAGAGCATACAGTAAGTAGAGAAAAATTTATTCAAGAAAATCTAATATATCTTGGTAAGAACAGCAAGAGTTTTCAGCATTGGAACCCCTTGCAGCCCTGTTCCCTTTCCTTGTCCCCTCTCTCCCAGTACAGCGCTGTTTTATGGAAACTTTACCCCAGGCAGGTGGCTGAGAAGATGGGGGCTCCCTCTCTCTCTAGTTTCTAGCCTAGGGCTACCCTGAAAGAAAGGAGCATACCATTTCATTTCTCATCAGCCCCCAGCCCTGTGTTGTAGAAGCTCTATTCTGAAAAGCAACCAGGAGGAATGAGGCTCCTTTTTCCCACCTAGCCTCCACTCCTGGGATAGAAACTCTCCCAGGCCCAGCTCCACTGAGGCACTGAATGCCCCACCTCAGTTCTATTACAGAGTTCCATACCTGGAGGGACAAGCTAAGAACCCAGGGTTACCTGCACCTCCCCTGCTCAAAAAGCAGGGATGTTATCCTGAGAGAAGAGGGATGATGTCCTGTCTCATTTCATTCCTCCCCCTTTTTCCTTTAATGGCATAAAAGTTAAAGTTCTGTCCAGGGGCTGAGGCAGACTATAAGAAAGAAGCTCTACAGCTCTGGAGGGGTGGTGGCAGGGTGTGGGAGGGTGGGGGCTGACTTTATTTGGAATGAAGAGTAGAAAAATCCCTTCCTAAGGGCATTGACAACACAGATCCTGATGGAGAGCAGTAAGAGGGTGCTGGTAGCTCTTTAATACTAGCAGCCACAAATGACAATGCGGAACATCCAGAAGTTTAACAAAGAGACAGCAGAAAAGAACACTCCAGGGATCACAATCCTGGGATTGCTTAAGCTCAGGAGTTTGAGGCTACAGTGAGCTATGACTGGGCCACTGCACTCCAACCTGGGTGAAAGACTGAGATCCTGCCTAAACAAATAAAATTTTAAAAAATTTAAAAAAAAATCTTGAAAGTAGTAAGAGAAAATAATTCATTACATACAAACGAAATCCAATAAAATTAATCATGATTAATTCGCATTAGACACAATGGAGGCCAGAAGGCAGTAGAATGACATAGTCAAAGTGCTAAAAGCCAAAAACTATCGAACAAGAATCTTATATCCAACAAAACCATTTATCAAAACTAAACACAAAATATACTCCCAGATGAACAAAAGCTGAGAGAATTTGTTGCCAGCAGACCTGCCTTACAAGAAATACTAAAGGAAGTTCTTCAAGCTGAAAAATGACACCCGGGGGTAACTGAATTTACATGAAAAAACAAGAGTGACAGTAAAGGTAATTAGTAGGTAGTTATAAAAGATAGTATAATTACATATTTACTTATCCTTTCTCTCTCAACTGATTTAAAAAGCAATTGTATAAAACAATATGTATATTACTATGCTGTTGAGCCCATAACATAGCAATGTAGTATCTTTGACAGTAAGCACAAAAATGGTGAGAGAGAAGTTGTATTAAAGTATGGGAATGACTGCAGATGGTAATTCAAATCCATAGGAAGAAATGAAGAGAACCAGAAATGGTAAATAAGAAGGTTAATATAACAAACTCTCTAAATATATACTTTCTTTTCTCAGTTTCTTTAAAAAATACAAGATTACCTCAAGTAATAATTACAACAATGTATTATTTGGTTTGTAATATATAGATGTACTATATATAACAATTGCACAAAAAAGGGAGGGAGGAAATGGAGTTAGAATTAAAGCTTCTACATTTCCTCAGAATAAATCAGAATAAATCTAAAGTAAATTTTGATAAGATGTGTATTGTAAGGCCTAGAGAAAAACCACTAAGAAAAATAACTTAAGGAATTTAATTAAATATCATTAAAGGAATTAGTATGTTACACTAGAAAATATCCACTTAATATAAACGAAGACAGTAAAGGAAAAAGAACAAAAACCCCCCACAAAACATATAGAAAACAAAAAGTATAATAGCAGAGATTGTCAGGTTGATTAAGAAAAAAAAACACGAAGCAACTTGCTGTCTACATGAAACACATTAGATTCAAAGACACAAAAGCAGAAAGTAAAAGGATGGAAAAAAGGTATACCATGCAAACAGTAACCAAAATAAAGCTGGAATGGTTATACTATTAATAATACCAGACAAAACAGACTTTAAGACAAAAATTACAGAGACAAAGAATGACATTTTGGAATAAAAGTCAACTGATTTGGAAGATATAACAATTAAAAATATATAGAAACACACAGGCAGAAAGAGATATAAAGGGCATTGGAAACCAACAAGGGGGAAGTGTGGGGGGTGGTGAGGGATAAAAACTTACCTGTTGGGTATAATGAACACTATTCTGGTGATGGGCACACCAAAAACCCTGACTTAAGCATTATACAAGGTAACCATTCACCAAAACATTTGTACCCCACAGTATTTTGAAATAACTAAAAAAATGTATATATACCTAACAACAGAGTCCCAAAATACATGATGCGAAAACTGACAGAATTGAAGGGACACATAAACAATTCAATAATAATAGTTGGAGACTTCAATACCCCACTTTGAAAAACAGGACAACTAAGCAAAAGATTAAAAAGTAAACAAAAGACTTGAAAAACACTATCAACAAAACTAGACGCCAACTGGACTGTAAGACATTTACAGAACAAAACTCTACCCAACAATAGAAGAATTAACACATTCTTCTCAAGCATACATGGAACACTGTCCAGGATAAACCATAGTGTGGTCCATAAAACAAGCCCCCATAAATTTAATTTTTATTTTATTTTTATATTTTATAATTTTTATTTATTAGTTTATTTAAGTCTAGTCAAGTGAAGCAGTGGGGGTGGAGAAAGAACAAAGGATTTTGTAACTGGTTCTGATCAATTAGTTGTAAACATACATTTAAAAAGATTAAAATCATACAATGCATGCTTTCTGACCATAATGGAATGAAATTAGAATCAATAACAGAAGGAAAATTTAGAAATTCAGAAATAATGTGAAAATTAAAATACTTCTAAATAGCCAATAGGTTGAAAAAATAACAAGTGAAATGAGAAGATACTTTGAGATGAATAAAATCTGAAACACAACCTACCAACTCTTACAGGATGCAGCTAATGTTCAGAGGAAAATGTACAGCTATAAATGCCTTTATTAAAAAAGTTTTCAAACCACTCTACTCCCACCAATACTCAACATCCATCATTCTCTATTACCCCATTTCAGCACCTGAAACTCTAATTTGTTTGCTTGCCTGTTTATATGTCCCCCCTACATTAGAACATAAGCTTTAGAATGATAGCTAACCATATTAGGGGCGTAATAAATATTTTCTGACCAACATGAAGTCAACATCTTTCCACAGAACTATCACTTATACTTATATAAGCATTAATTGTCTCTCCAAATTTCTTTTTATGTAGAATATTATAACTGACTTTCCTTCCTATCAATTTTATAAATATCATCTTATTTTCTTATAAACTTTTAATCATTACAGTATCATCCTTTTGAAAAGTTTCTAGTTTGGTTCTAAGTAAAATTTATCCCATCAAAATTTACTTTTGAAAGCTACATATATATTTCTTTAAACTGTTATCAGTGATCACAAAAAGCAAACAAGAACAAAAAAATCAATCTTTTGAAACAAGTCAAATAAAATAGAAAATAAAACTAAAATGAAATTAAAAGGAAAGAAGGAAGGGTTACATAATGGCTAAGCCAATGTTGATACACCTTTGAATTGCAGAATAAGATATCATTTCCGGCTTGACTGTTATTGGCGTATATGAATGCCAGTGATTTGTAGGCATTAATTTTATATCCTGAAATTTTACTGAATTCATTTATGAATTCCAGGAGTCTCTTGGTTGAATCCTTGAGATTTTCTAAATATAATAGCATATCGTCAGCAACGAGTGAGAGTTTGACCTCTTCTGCCCCAATCTGGACACCCTTAATTCCCCTCTCTTGTCTGATTGCTCTGGCAAGGACTTCCAGCACTATGTTGAATAGAAGCGGAGATAATGGACAACATTGTCTAGTTCCTGTTCTAAGTGGGAATGCTTTCAGTTTTTCCCCATTCAGTATGATATTGGCTATGGGTTTATCATATATGGCCTTAATAATTTTAAGGAATGTCCCATCTATGCCTATTCTGTTCAGAGTTTTTATCATAAAAGTGTGCTGGATTTTGTCAAATGCTTTTTCTGCGTCTATTGAGAATCTATGGTCTTTGTTCTTGCTTTTATTTATGTGGTGAATTACATTTATAGATTTGCGTATGTTGAACCAGCCTTGCATCTCTGGGATAAAGCCCACCTACCTGATCATGATGAATTATTTTTTTGATGTGCTGTTGGAATTGATGTGCTAAGATTTTGCTGAGGATTTTTGCATTTATATTCATGAGGGATATTGGTCTGTAGTTTTCTTTTTTTGTTTTGTCCTTTCCTGGCTTTGGTATCAAGGTGATATTGGCTTTGTAAAATGAGTTGGGGAGGATGCCATCCTTCTCAAGGTTTTGGAGTAATTTCTGCAGTACAGGTATGAGTTCTTCTTTGTAGGTGTGGTAAAATTCAGGTGTGAACCCATCTGGTCCGGGGCTTTTTTTTTTTTTTTGGAAGATTTTTTATTGTTGCTCCAATTTCTACGCTCGATATTGGTCTGTTCAGGAATTCTATTTCCTTCTGATTGAGCTTAGGGAGGCTGTGTGTTTCCAAGAATTTGTCCATTTCCTCCACATTTTGTAGTTTTTGGGCATATAGATTTTTACAGTATTCAAAGGTAATGTTTTGTATTTCCGTGATGTCTGTAGTGACCTCTCCTTTTTTGTTTCTGAATTAGTTTCTTAAAGCCCTTTCTTTTCTAGTTCTTGTCAATTGAGCAAGAGGGCTATCAATTTTGTTTAGATTTTCGAAAAACCAACTTTTGGTTTTATTGATTTTCTGTATAGTTCTTTTATTCTCAATTTCATTTAGTTCTACTCTGATCTTAGTTACTTCTTTTCTTCTGCTAGATTTAGAATTAATTGCTCTTCCTTGAGAGACAGTTTATTAGTATGTTGATTTGTGACCTTTCTGTCTGCTGGTCAGAGGCGGGTAGGAGGGGGGTAAACCCACAACTAATGGAAGCAGAACACACTATATGGGGGAGGGACATGCTTGTAGCCCTGGCTTTGGCAGTGCAAACACATTACAGTAACCAAAATGTCTGTACCCCCATGATATCCTAAATAAATTTAAAAAAAAAGAAAAAGAAAAAAATCATTTCCACCTGCTTAATTTCATTTTGAATATTCTACAGTACTAAAAAGTACTCTAGAATATGGAGTGAAAGAACTATATAAATGCTTGAAAGAAAACTAAACTAGATCCTTAAATTATCAGAGTCTAAATTATCAATAGTAATTATATCTAGATGACTAAAAATTTTTCTAAAAGTAAACATTTAAAATTACAATGGAATCATTATAAAACCACTTTTCTTATAATGTTCAACTTACACAGTCTTTTTGTCCTGTCGAAGAAGTTTAGAAGAAAATTCACTTAGTACTTCAAGAAAAGCCAGATTAGGAGGTGGATATTCTTGTCCTTTCTGATTTTGGTATTTAAAGGCAAACTCTATGCCATCCCTGAAGTAAAAGAAAATATCATCTTATTTTGCCAGATAGTATTGTATTCTCGGTGGGTTAAAATTACAAAAACATTTGGGAAGGTAGTGAAATCATCACTGAAGGTACCAAAATCTGATAAATTTAGATGGTAGACTAATGTGAATATATGACATATTTGCATATACTTAATTTTATTATTTATAGTACAAAATTATAAGTTGTGAAAAATAAAAAAATAGCTACATAGCAACAAAACTAAATTCCTATGGGTATTTTTTAGAGGTAATATTGTACCCTGGAAAGACAGATTGTCAGAAAATTTGCTTCTTGGAGCTGGTCATTGTATCAAGCAGCTGTGTGAGTTTACAAAAAGTTTTCTGTAATGAGATTGACCAAATCAGTCTTTTTAAACCCATGTCTCCCACATTTTCTTAATGACAGATCAGACAAAAATATGTTGCTAAATTTTCCTTTCTATACATCGTAAGATGAAAAAAATTGGCTCATGCCTGTAATCCCAGCACTTTGGGGGGGCCGAGGCAGGAGGACTGTTTAAGGTCAGGAGTTTGAGACTAGCCTGAGCAATAGAGTTCATTTCTATTGCCTGAGCAATAGAAAAAGTAGAAAAAATTAGCTGGGTGTGGCGGTGTGCACTTGTATCCCAGCTACTAGGGAGGCTGAGGCAGGAGGATGGCTTGAGCTCAGGAGTTTGAAGTTGTTGTGATTAGGCTGATGCCACAGCACTCTAGCCAGGGAAACAGGGCAAGACTCTGTCTCCAAAAAAAAAAAAAAAGAAAAAGAAAAGAAAAAAAAATTGCTAGTTTTCGTAAGTTTTTTTTCAAATTACAAATGCCATACTAGTTGAGAATCTTTAATCTAGATAACCTCTAAAGTTCTTGTAACTTGAGAGTTCTATTATTTGTCACTTTAAAAATGGGTCCAGTAACAGTTATTTCATATAAATTCCAGTAAATGAGATTCTTTATAACAGAAAGTATTTCTCACTCACTTGTGAAGTGTGGCAACTGCTTCTCGTGTCTTAATTTGGTCCAGTCCAAATGTAAGGGCAAAGCGACGTGCCAATTCTTTAATGCCACTGACATGGGCAGATGTCCTATCTAGGTTGGGACCTTGTTCTTGAACAAGTTCATTAAACAGCTGGCAGAAAGAAAAAAGGATGAAAAAGTCTATAGCTCAGAAATTTTAAAATTTCATTTATTTTCGGAATGCTAATTTGAAATGTATAAAAGACATAAGGTGAAATGTTTCTCTCCTTGCACTGAACTGTAGCCATTCTATTCCCTTACTCCAAGTCATCTATTATTATTACTAGTTTCTTGAGTTAATTTTCATGCTAGTGGTATGATTAAAAGCAGTTAGGAATTTGTTCCTTTTAAATAATAATAATAAAGAATATTTTGAGATGAGAAAAGGAAATATATTTACAGAAACATACTATATATTTATAAATATCTACATATTCTTTTTGCTGTTATTTTTACAAGATGGCAATGTATAAAAAAATAAGGTTCAGAACTTTGTGTTTTCACTTCTATCATAGATAAGAAAGAACATTATGTCAAAGAAGACCATTTGGATATATGGGGCTAGAATTTTTCCCACCCAATAACAAAATACATCAAAAATTTCTTAAGCTAGATGGAGGAGTCTTATAAATTATATATATGTTACCTATACACTGTCAAAATAACAACAGAAACAAAACCCTGGAGTACTAAATAATACAAACACAATCATCATTCCACTACCAAATCTAGAAATGTAATTGTATCTATACACACCTACCTTCTCTCTTGTTATGAGGGGTGAACTGTTCAGGCTTTCACCTTAAGCCACCCCCTCCTTATGTACTAGAGAAGAAAGAAGTACAGGAGGTTTCACCTACTCAATCAGTTTTGCACCTTTATTGCTCTCTCCTGCATCATTAACTATTCTTTCTTTACTAGATGGCTGTATCTTAAAAAATACTCCCAACTTCTTGACCTCATTTCCTCTGCCAGTTACCAACTTTCTCTGATTCCCTTTACAGCAAAGGTCCTGAAGAATATTGTTGACATTCGTTTTCTTCAGTTCCTCACTTCCGAATTTCTCAATTCATTCTAATCACACCATTCATTGGAATAGCTCCTGGGTTCTAAAAGATTATCCATCTTTCTAGTTTTCTTCAGCAATGGATTGACCTGAACTACTTACTGTGCCATTACTGGAAGGAACAGTTCTTACTCAGATTTCAAATTTATTCACAGATAATTATTTATGAATTCTTAAACTTTCAAAATGTTTTCACAGATAGGTATATACAATAGCCTTAAACTTTAAAATTTATATTTAAAGTGAATACCTTTCATGGTAAAAAACTTCACAGAATAGCAAAGTAAAAGTTCTCCTTTCTCTCTCCCACAAAATAGCATTAGTCTCGCCAAAGGTAACCATTGTTAAAAGGCTGAAAGTTTTCTCAATTGGTATCTACATATTACATATAAAGTTTTTATCTGTGCATAAATGGTATCATAACAACATATTTTGTCCTGAAACTTGCTATTTTTCACTTAACATTTTGTCTTAAAAATCTTTTAAGTACTTCAGAGTATCTCAGTTTATGTAACCATCCTCTATTGATGGACACTTAGACTATTTCTGGTTTCTTACTATTACAGAGACTGCTGCAATGAAACATCTTTTACATACATGTCTTGGTGTACACTTGCATATATTCATGCAGATACCTAGAAGCAAAATTACTGACTTAAAGGGAATATGTATCTTAAATTTTGAAATATACTGCAAAACTGTTTTCTAAGGCAAGAGCAACTTCTTTCAAAAGGGACTTTTTCTCCATTTCCTTATCATTTTAATTCATGCCAATCTGTTCAGCAGTAATAAATATCTCATCTTAACTTTGTATTCCACATTAATATGAAGCAATACCTCTTTTCACATTTATTGGTTTGTAAGATTCTTCCTCTGAAAAGTGCCTTTTTTGCATCCCATGCTTACTTTTCTATGGGATTTATTTATCTTTCTTACTGATTTGTAGGATTTTTAATATATGATTGAAAATATTTCCCCCAATCTGTCATTTGCTTTTTAAACTTTGTTCAAAGTGCTGATTGATGTACAAACCTATTTAAATTTATATAGATAATCAATTTTTAACTTTGTGCCTTCTTTAGAAAAAAGATGTAAAAAATATCCCCTTATTTTCTTACAAACTTTTTATCTTTACCATTTATATATAATGCATCTAGTAGTTATTTTGGGTACATACTGGGCAGGGCTATAAATAGCTATTTTTCCAAATACATAGTCAAGTGACCCATCACCATTTATTGAACAGTACCAATCTTTTCTCCACTGAGACCTTTATCATAAACCAAATACATTTATATGCAGACATATATATGCACATACCACTAGGCCCCCTGAAATCTCTATTTTAACTCATTAGGCATTTACCAGAAATTTTATTTATATAATATATGCAATATATTTTCTTATATAGATGCTACCGGTGTCCTTTCTCATTAAATACTTTTTACATTTTTCTTTTTAAATTATTACTCTTTAAATTTCCAATTTGACATTTCATCTGGTCAAAAGTAGAACTAGGATTGCATCTATTTGAAATGCAAACTATAGGATTCTATTCTGAAAGAAAGGAAAATATACCTTCACACCATAAAGTATCTACAGTAAGGCATTGATAAAATGGCCTAGTTTAAATGATATAAGACACATAGCACATACTAAGCACACAGGAGTGTAATAATGTTATTTCCATTCTTTGCCTCCCTCCTTCCAAATTCCTTACCTGCTGCAAACTGAGAATGAGAGTCTTGGCACACTGAATTTTATCAATTTGCCTGGTTTTACTCAGTGTTTCCTTAATAATATCACCGTAGTCATTGTAATACTGTGAGGAAAAGAAAGTAAACGTAACTTTAAAATTATTGAAATTTCATGAGATAAACAATCAGTTGATGAAAGATAGGAGTGTAAAGAGGTGTTAAATTTCCTCATCTTAAACATAATGGGAGTTAAATAATATTGTCTAAGTTAAAGGAATACCTATTTGATATTTAAGATTATGTAGTAATTAATAATAATAAAACTAAAAATCTGGGAATTCCAGGAGAGGAGGTGTGAAAAATTCCTTATTCTTCATAATATAACTCAACAGACACTACCCTATCTAAAAGGTGACAAATCAAGAAAGAGAACTTTGGTAGAAACCTCATGAGGAACTATAACCAGAACAGTTAAAATTGCTTACTTCTGGGTTCCTAAATAGGGGGGGAAGGATGGATTAGTAGAACAGACTTAACTTTTCATTTAACACTTTGCTTACTATCTCATTGCCCCCAACATGTCTATATTTTGCTATCATAACATAAAAAATTAAAACACAGACATCTTCAACAGTGACTCAGAAAAATTATAATTCAGTTTTTTGACATAAGATTGAAAGAATTTTCCTTGTGAGTAAATAATTAGGAAGTTTCATTTGAAACCATTAAATCTGGATATTATTTCCAAGCTAAAGCCTAAAGCCATATGAAAAAGTGATTTGTATTAGTTTGGCAACTGGATTTTCAAAATCCTCAAAAAGATAGATATGCTTCCATGATATGAGACAATAAAAGGGGAAATAGCTCAAAAGGATCACCCTTTCAGTGCAATGAAGAATTATCTCAATGAATGGTGCATGTCTGTAGTCTCAGCTACTTGGAAGGCTGAGCAGGGAGGACTGCAAGTTTGAGCCCAGCCTGGGTAAAATAGTGAGACCTTGTCTTCAAACAACAACAACAATAAGAAAAAACCCTATCTCAATGAAGAACAAAAGAGAAAGATATATCGAGACACTAAAGTACTTGAGCAGGCAGATTTCTTAAATTCAGATATTTGAACTAATAATCATGTACAGAAGTTGGGGGGAAAGTCACATAGCTGTATATCAGAGTAGCAAATAGCTATTAGAATACTCACAAAAAGGTATAATGAGCAGAGGTGTACAAAAAGGTCTAAGGATGATAAAAGTTTTTTTTAATAAAAAAAATTTTTTATGAGGAGATACAGACTTTGGTATAAGATGAAGGTACATTCCCGGTGATAAAACTTTTGAGTAAGACTCACTTCTTGGAGCCAATGCAATATTGTTAAGGGAAAACCAGAACTCAACACATTTTATTCCTCTCTATTTCCTGTTAAAGGAAAAAACTATTAGGTTATTAAGTATGAATGTCCGATTTCCTTAAATACTAAGTTTGACAGCTGATATCTCTGACCTTTCCATTTGACATGTCTTGTTTTCTTTTTATTGTGAAAGTATATCCTCAGTCTTGCAAATGCGCAGTTTGGCTTGTGATTATTTTTCACATTTTTTTTAAGAGCAATTTTTGTGAAACCATGGATAAGCCAAAAATTTGTGTTATTTTTGAATATGAATTCCATTCTGGAACCGATGCAGTGCCAGACAGCTTGAAATATCAACAAACTGTTTGGGAAGGATGTGGCTAATGAATGCATAGTACACCAATGGTTTGAGAAGTTTTGTTGTGGTGACTTAAATCTTAGATATGAGCCAGATGGGCAACCTGAGACCAAAGTGGATACTGATAAGCTGTAGTAGAGGCAAATCCACCTCAACCTACTTGTGAATTTAGCAGCAAGGTTTGACGTGACTATTCCAACAATATTGGACCATTAGAAGCAAATGGGTAAGGTAAGCTCGATAGATGGGTACCCACATGAATTAAATGAGCATCAGAAGAGCTGTCATGACAGAAAGGTGAACCATTTCCACACTGTATTGTTATGTGTGATAAAAAAAAATGGATTCTTTTTGACAATTGCTAGCATTCGGCACAATGGCTAGATAAAGATGAAGTGCTGAAACATAGTCCAAAACCCAATATTCACCAAAAAAAAAAAACAAAAACAAAAAACTAATGGTGTCTGTTGGGCGGTCCAGCACTAGTATTATCCACTACAGCTTCATGAAACCTGGTCAATCGATTACAGCAGATGTCTACTGCAACCAATTGGATGAAATGATGAGGATGCCTGAGATTAAGCAGCCAAGACTGGTCAATAGTAACAGGCCAATCCTCTTGCAAGACAACGTTTGACCACGTGTTGCACAATAAACACTGCTCAAACTAGAGAAGCTGGACTTGGAAACTCTCTGTCATCCACCGTATTCTCCAGACCTTGCACCAACTGACTACCACTTCTTCCAGGCTTTGGACCACTTCTTGCAAGGAAAAATATTCAATTCTCAAGGAGCTGTGGAAAACACCTTTTGTGATTTCATGGCCACTCATTCTCCAGGCTTCTTCGCTGCTGGCATAAACAAGCTACCCTTAAGATGGCAAAACTGGTTGGGCACGGTGGCTTGTGCCTGTAATCCTAGCACTCTGGGAGGCCAAGGCAGGAGGATTGCTTGAGCTCAGAAGTTCGAGACCAGCCTGAACAAGAGCGAGACCCCCATCTCTACTAAAATAGAAAAATTAGCTGCATGTCGTGGTGTGTGCCTGTAGTTCCAGTTACTTGGGCGGCTGAGGTAAGAGGATCTCTTGAGCTCAGGAGTTTGAGGTTGCAGTGAGCTACAATGACACCACTGCACTCTACCCAGGGTGACAGAGCAAGACTGTGTTTCAAAAAAAAAAAAAAGATGGCAAAACTGGGTCGATAGTTTAGGAGCATATTTCAATTAATTGTACTGCTTCTTGTTTGAGATATCATAAACAAAACTTACTTGAAATTGGATGTTTCATATTTAATGACCTAATATATAAAAAGAGTAACATAAACACCTTAAAATGGAACTGAGATCCAGGTTTAGTGAGGAGATAATGAGGGCATCAAGTCATTCCAAATGAATGTTTCTTAGGCCAGATGAATCATGTCCTAAGAAAACTTGCACAGATTACGGAACACTGTGCTCTTTAAGGAATGGTGAAAAATAGAAAAAGTGCTAGAGGGAGATACATAATAGTCCTAAATAAACAGAGACAGATAATCATAGTTCTAATTTTAGAAAGGGAAAGAAGGTCATATGGAAAATTAAACAGCTCTTCTCCGCAAATGCCTAGGATCTACCCTAAATATTCAGGGAATCAGGAATATGTAATTTGGAATAACGCTCTAGACGACTGATGCAAAATCAGGATAAAGAATGACTATTCTGAACAATATATCAGTCAGTTTGATATTGAATCTAAGACTACAGAATACATCATTAAAAGCAGTGCTTGTGAATACTTAGAAATGAAATGGTCACTAAGAGCAAGCAGAATTTTCTTTCTTTTGGAATGGTTCAACAGGCAAATATGACAGTCTACCTGTATATCAATAAGTAGTGTGACAAATTATTTCATGATTTCTTTGTAGAATAAATAGAGAAAAATGAACTGAAACAGAATAGCAGTTACTTTATTAATAACCTGTAAGCTCCTTACTGCAGAAATCATGTCTTCTTTAACACAGTGATTGCCACGGTAGAAAAAGAATTTTTTCCCTTGGGGCCATGGTGTTTTATTACGAAAGTAGAATAAAAACTTCAAAAACAAAATGATCCTTTCTAATTTACTGAAAAATTTGTTATTTTTTATTGTTTTCTGTGCATGAGTTATATGCAACTTGAAAAATGGTTCTCAAGGCTCCCAAGATGAAGAGATGTGTGAGTTACATATGCTTCACAAGGCCCTGGGCTCAAAACTAGCATAAGTTAACTATAACTCACATGGCAGTTAATGTGTTAAACCTCGGGCTACCAGCACAGTGCTTACCACACGGCAGTTTTTCAGCAAAATATGATGAATTAGCTACACTATATCATAGCTGGAATTGGACCATTCCCAAATACGGATGAAGATACAAGTAGATCAAATGGCACACACAATATTCTGAATAAGGGCATTACAGAATCCTCTGTGACATAAGCACAAGGCAAATACAGGGAAACTGAGAAGTGTTCACTCCTTTCTGTGCCTGTTAGGCCACGCCATTAAGAAATCTGAGCACTGCTTTTTCAGAGGGTCAGGAACAAAATGGAGCTTATAAAAATGAAAACAGCCAGAAAGTGAGTATATTTTCTTTCATATAAATGCTAGGAACTCCTACTCAATGGAATTGATACAATGGCATAGACTAATAAAAAAAACTTATATAAAAGAGAGAAATTTTTTCAGAAAATCATCCACATTACATAGATAAAAGCTGTCAATTTTAGCTTCTGTTGTCATCATCATTTCATTTTAATTGCAAATTTCTCTGCCATTTAGATGGAAGGAGAAAATAATATGAAACTATACCTTCATGTAGTGTTTGAAAATGTCTGCAGCTGCATGCATGTCAACAATGTCATAAATGATAAGTTTGCTGAAGGCAGCAAGTAGATTCCTTCTTTTATGTAAGGCTTCAATTTTATTAGCTTCATCTTCTTCATCACCCTCTAACCACAGAAAATAAGTTAGTTATAAATTTTATCACTTTATTCAAGTAAAACAGTGCAGACAATCTGCATAATTGAAAACTAGCTTAATATTATAACTTCATAAATAGGTACAATTCAGTTACTGATGGGAGAAAATTTTACTTATACTGATTAATTATTTTTGGGTGCTGCATTTAGTTACACATTTATCAAACACTTAGTAGGCACTAACGTTATCTTCTAGGGAGACCATTATAGCAAAGATTGAGTAAGATAAACAAACCATTTAGTCTCCCCTCCATATCCATGAATGTGGAACCCTTGGATAGGGAAGGCCGACTGTACTATGCCATTTTATATAAGGGACTTGAGCATCCGTGGGGGTCCCTGAATCAATTCTCCACAGATACCAAAGGATAACTGTATAAAAAAATTGTTTTTCTGACACTTTTGTCATAATAGTAATATATCGATTTACTTTAAACATGCTGTCTTTTCTTATTTTAATATTCCTTATATGCTAACATACTTCCACAGAGAAGGAAATCTCTGAAAAATTTTAAGACACAGGGAAAAAATTTTCTTTTACAAAAATATTTGGGGGAGTAATGGAAATATATGGAGCAAATAATTCTTTTTTTTTTGAGCAAATAATTTTTAGTGCTTGTCCTAACCATGGTTACATTATCAGATGAGAAATAAAATATTTTACAAACCATGTTATACACATATAATTTTTTTAAAAAAAATCCTATCAAATACTTTCAAAACAAGTAGTGCTTCTTCCTCAGATCTTTTAGTTTCAGACTCCGCTGGGTTGCCTATTTCTTATTCTAGAAAAAATTTTCTAACAAGGCTTTGGATGATAACATTTATTTCAGGCTCTGTACTGATACTCTCATGTCCTGGCCTGCCCTTATTTGGGGTGAGCTTTCTTCTCTTCTTCACATGTACATGTTCATAAAAGAACTTAAGCTCAATCTCTTTCTTTCCTTCCTATTATTTAGTCCTGTTGTAAACCATCAGTGCTTTGGGAAGTTGGAAATCTTTTTGCTTAAGATAAGTGGCAGACAAATTTTGTCTCCTGACAAATATAATATAAATATAATATAGACTCTAAATAAACACACTGTTTCACAGTCTAGTATTTACTAAAATATTCTCTTAAGAATATTCTAATAGCACCAAATAGATCTGTGGATCAGACATGCCTTTTACATTATTTTAGAGAGCTTAATCATCTATTTACAAATAACCTAAGTGACATTTATTTATAACTAATCATTAACGATTCAGTCTAATTTTGCTAACTTATTCTGGAGGCTCAGCACAATTTTGACTAGTGAGGTTTGATAATAGTCTTTCAACATTTAATATCTTACAATTATATTTTGTTCATTTAAGTAATATACGATGACCACTGAGGAATAGAAAGGAAAGTGGATGCTTTCCCTTAGAAAAATTATGAACCTGGACAGTCAATTAGAAACATCTATCCTACATATACGTTTGTACATGTGGGAAATGATGAATGTACACAATTATTCATTATAGGATAGTTTATAGTAGCTAAAGATTGAAAACTAGCCATGTCAATCAGTATAAGATGGATTATATAAATTATGCTACATCTACACAAAGGAATACTATGTAGCTGTTAGAAAAAGACTGAGGAAGCTTTCTGTGTCATGATAGGAAAAAATCTGAGGTACAAAACTGAAGGAGGGAGACTTCACTATGTACATTTTTATTCCTGTTGGTTTCTGAATTACATGAATATATTACTATTAACTTTTTTAAAAGAAAGAAATCCGGTAAGTTTTAGGATTGAATTTGATTTTTTTTTCCCCTCCTATCTTTTGGGGTTAGTAAAACAAAATCAATATTGATAAGATGGTAGCTATACATACCCATGCTCTGGTTCTCCTCATCTTGGTCAATGAAAACGTGATCCATTACGAAACTGAGGAGTTCAGACTGGAGTCCAGTATCTGGATTAAACACCAAAGGCTGAAGGCCCTCTCTGCCACCTGTCATTAATTGGTGGCTAAAAATCATCAAAAGATCACAGAGTAACATGAAAGCCTGGAATGCAAAGGGAATCCATCAAAAAAATATTGTTCATCAACAAAATATTGTAAAAATATAGATATAACAAATCAGTGTTACTGACAACATACCAAATCAAAACACAGTTCAAGAGCAGTACCATAACATAAATTTTAAGTATTTAAATTATAACTAGGTAGTTTAAATTTCCAAACTTAATAAAATTACTTTTTCTCATTAAACACTTCTCATATTTAAGATTTTTTTCCCCTAAATTATAATCTTTCACTTGGCTGTATTAACTCAAAAATAGCTGATTAACATATTTTGACTTGAACTTTTAAAAATTAGTTTAATTCAACCCTTAAAATACAAAATTGATATAACAGATTATGACAGAGGTTAGAAATCAATTATATACTGCTTAATCAAATAATCAGCATAAGTTTTAAGACAAACTACAATTCAACAAATTATAATGCAGTAATACAAATCTGTAAGCTACTATTTGGGATTCTTTTTAAAAAATCTAATATAAAAAATTTCTAACACAGTCATGACATTTTGGTCAATGATGGACTGCATATACATGACAGTGGACCCATAAAATTACAATGGAGCTTAAAAATTGCTATGGCCTGGTCACACAGTAGCTATGATGACTTCGTAGTGCAATGTATAATTCATGTGTTTGTGGTGATGGCGGTATAAACAAGTCTATTACGCTGCCAGTCACATAAAAATACAGCATATACAATTATGTGCAGTACATAATACTTGATAATGAATGACTATGTTACTGGTTACGTATTTACTATACTATACTTTTTATCATTATTTTAGGGAGTACTCCTTCAACATATTAAGAAAAAGTTAACCATGAAACAGCCTCAGGCAGGTCCTTCAGGAGGTATTCCAGAAGAAGGTGTTGCTATCATAGGAGATGACAACTCCATGTGTGTTACTGCCCCTGAAGACCTTTCAGTGGGACAAGATATGGAGGTGGAAAACGGTGATACTGATGATCCTGACCGTGCATAGCTCTAGAGTAAAGTGTGTTTGTGTCTTAGTTTTCAACAAAAGTTTAAAAAAGTAAAAAAAAAAAAAAAAAAATTTAAAAACAGAAAAAAGCTTATGGAGTAAGGATATAAAGAAAAAATATTTTTGTACAGCTATACAATATGTTTAAGTGTTATCTATAACAAAAGTGTCAAAGTGAAAAAAGCTTGTAAAGTTTAAAAGTTACAGTAAGCTAAGGTTAATTTACTATTGAAAAAAATTTTTTAAATATATTTACTATAGCCTAAGTGTACAGTGTTTATAAAGTTTACAGGAATATACAGTAATGTCCTAGGCTTTCACATTCACTCATCACTTACTCATTTACCCAGATCAACTTCCAGTCCTGCAAGTTCCATTCATGGTAATGTATAGTGCAGGTGTGCCATTTTTTATCTTTGATACTATATTTTTACTATACTTTTCCTGTGTTTAGATATATAAATACTCACCCAGGGATGGAGAACGGCCTTTTGACTGAATCCAAATTTTACAGAACAAATACTTTCTGTGAAGTTTGGATTTGGTTGAGGAGCCACACTTGGGGATCTGAAGGGCCACATATGCCCTTGAGGCCGCTGGTTCCCCACAGCTGGAGGTGTATAGTAGGCTACACCATCTAGGTTTATATAAGTACACTCTATGATGTTCACACAATGATGAAATCACCTAACGATGCATTTCTCAGATTGTATCCCTATCGTTAAGCGACGCGTGACCATAATAGACCATTCATATAAAAACCAGTATCTAAAAGCCTCCCAACAAATTTAATCGTATTATTGAACTTTCAACACATTTCCTGAAAGATAAAGTAGTACAAGTATGTTGCCAAATTTGCTCTATTTAATGGATTGGGTGAAAGATTTTATTGTGGGTTAACAGAGGGCTTACACCTTAGAACAATCCACTAACCCTCCCACCCAAACTTGATTTCTATGGAAAACACAATTTTGGCATTTATTTGGGGATGGTTGTATACCTGGCTGTCCAACTCCAGCAAGAATCATGGCAGTTCATGCCCTGAATGCACAACCATGAAATATATTAAGATATTTAGGAAGAGCCATTTGGAAAGAAGGGAGCATAAAGAGAATCTACAGGCATATTTTTTAACCAGGCCACAGTTTTGGGCATCACCAAGCAGGTCTGATGCAGAAACAGTGGATTTTTGGCTTAAATGGCCAAAGCTGGGTACTTTTAGACAGTATGGGTGGGGTTCTGAAGATTTAGAGCATAAAGTTTAGGAAATATAATCTCTGTTTCCACTGTAAATGCTGATGACACAACAAAGAAGAGACCTGTGACAACATATTTGTAAGAAGAAATAACAAAGGAGAAGTAACACTGTAGCTTTTCAACTAGACTCTTTTTCTAGCCCAATAGTAAAATAAGAAATAGGCATATTCTGTTTTATACAAATGTACTCCTTAATAGGACAGTATAATTAAAAAAATCACATCATGGAAACAGTACTTCCCTGGCCCACCCTGACCTTCTTTGGGCTGTACCCCTCTCTAAGGGGTAAGGAATCTGTTGGACCAATAGGCTATGCCTACCTGCTTACTAAACCATACTTCTACACCATTGTCCAACTATAGGGACTCAGGGATTCCTTGCCCTAACAGCCCTGATCCTCTTTTTAGAGCCCTGCAAAGGCCTCTTCCCTAAGTATACTGCATCTCCAGTGTGTATATTTCTAGGCCCCAGGGTAGTCAAGAGGGAGCTGTCTGGGTGGGTGGTATTGACAGACTTTCGATATGTGGGCTGAAGAGTTCATATGCATGTGCGAACTTGACTGGTACATGAAGGAGCTGAAGATTAAACGGTAAGAGGACAGGGCATAGTTCAGATCCCTAGACTCTCGATGTTTTCGTATAGAATTCTTAGGAGTCAGGCACTTTAAATTTCAACCTGGCCTTTCAGGTGGTAAGAGTATACTTGTCAAAGTAAAAGGACAGAATGTATTTTGTTTTGCTTTATTTAGAGACAGGGTCTTGCTCTGTTGCCCAGACTGGACTGTAGTGGCCTGATCAAAGCTCACTGTAATCTTGAATTCCTGGGCTCAAGCGATTCTCCTGCCTCAGCCTCCTGACTAGCTGGACTACAGGTGTGTGCCATCACACCCAGCTAATTTTTTTTTTTTCTTTTAATTTTTTGTAGAGACGAGTGTCACTATGTTGCCCAGGCTGGTCTTGAACTCCTGGCCTCAAGCAATCCTCCCACTTCAGCCTCCCAAAGTGCTGGGATTACAGGTGTGAGCTGCTGGGCCTGGCTGAATGTATTTTATATAACAAGTTTGTCAGCTTGCTTTATAACATATTTACATCTACACTCTTGTCCCAGGTCCCATGAATGTTGGGAATGGACATGTGTGCTAAGAACTGCCATAAAAAATCACACCTTGACAAAAATTTGTAAAAAAATTACATTAGTGAAATTACTGTTCACTAATGCTTTTGAGTTGTTTTTATTAAGAGCTCTTAACTGATAATTTCTTACCTGTTCTTTCACTGGAGTATTAACATTAGATAGGCACTGTTGGCAAACAGCCAAAAAGGATTTCACTGTTTTCCTCAATACCAACAAATCCTCCTGAAAGACATTCAAATTTGCAAGCATGAATTACAATATCCTAGATAACTGATCCAGAGGAAATAATACATGGAAAATAGCCAAACTGGTTTATTGTCAAGGAAATTTATAATACCAAATTTGCTGTTGGGAACCAATTAGTATAGCCATTTCTTCATTATCTGTCCTAACAGAAGGGGTGGCAAAACTGACAATCTCAAACACTCAGCTCTGTTTAGCTATGGAATGCTTAGTATGATTGCTCCCAACAGATTTTCCTTTATAAATATGGTTTACTTAGGATGACATTGATAAAAATAAATTAAGCAACAAATGTGTCCTGAACTTCTCCCATATATCTCAGCAGTCTACAAAATGTTAGGGGAAGAAAGATAAATTTAAGATAGGGTCCATGCCCTCAAAGAGTTAACATTCTAGCAGACAGACCAATTAGAGCAATCAAATGTTCACATTTATGTATTAACTCTAATTGTAGTAGACAGAGTTGAGTTAGAAGACCCTTTCTAGGAGGATGGGCTTTAATCTAAGATTGGATGGGTTAACAGGATTTAATTAGATGGCCAGATAATATCCCATATAGAACAACATTTACAAAGTATAAAAGGAAATTTAAATTTATCGAGTACCTGCAAGATGTCAGGCACTGGTTTAAAGGCTTACATACAGATTCTAAGAAGCAGTCATTATTAGCAAGAGATTGAAACCACGACTGTCTGATATCAGAACTCATATTCTTCTCACTGACTAATGAGTAAGATAAATGCAGATATCAGCATTTAAAATAGTAATGGAGAGTAATTACCTGAGCAAAGGCTGGTGTAGATAGAAACTACTTTGTAAAGTATTCTATTAAACTAAAATTCTTTAAGCCACTCTATTTTATACAGATGACAGCACTTAATTCCTTTTTGAGATCTTCATATCTCAAATAATGATACTTCAAAAATTATACACGTTTTCTTTTGCTAACGTAAGTGCAGTATTTGGAAGAAGAAATGAGCTCATTTTGTGCAAAACAGTAAAAATGATATCCTCTTGAGAACCTTTAATGTTTTGCAGATGAACATCTATCCAATAACCAAACTTCAACAGTCTTTGAATTTCTTTAAACATTCACAATGCATTGAGGGAAACAGATGAGGCAACAGGCAACTGCAATATAGTGTAAGGAATGCTATGGTGGGAGAGAGCATGAACCCTATGTTGGAAAATCTAACTCGAAGTCAAAAGTAGTCACGGAAGGGTTCCCAAAGAAGATAACATGCAAGCTGAGTCCTGAAGGACGATAATTATCTACCTATAAAAAAAAGGTGTTCCAGGCCAGGCGCGGTGGCTCACGCCTGTAATCCTAGCACTCTGGGAGGCCGAGGCGGGCAGATTGTTTGAGCTCAGGAGTTCAAGACCAGCCTAAGCAAGAGCGAGACCCCACCTCTACTAAAATTAGAAAGCAATTAATTGGCCAACTAAAAATATATAGAAAAAAAATTAGCCGGGCATGGTGGCGCATGCCTGTAGTCCCAGCTACTCGGGAGGCTGAGGCAGAAGGATCACTTGAGGCCAGGAGTTTGAGGTTGCTGTGAGCTAGGCTGATGCCACGGCACTCACTCTAGCCCTGGCAAAAGAGTGAGACTGTCTCAAAAAAAAAAAAAAAAAAAAGGTGTTCCAGATAGGGCTCAGATGTTCAAAAGCTTGGAGGTGCTTTTGAGTAACTGTTAATTTATTACAGCTGAAGCATAAACAGGGGAGAGAGCGACAAGAAAAAGCTAAAGAGGAAAATAGGATCCATTTCCATTTACATGGAAGACCATTTAAAATGCCATGTTAAATCAGTTGGATATTATCTTGATGGCAATAAGGAACTACTGAAGAAGGATTTTTACCATGGGAGTGCTAACATATTGTGTAAAAGACTCGTACTCTAAACGCAATAGAGAATGATGTGAAATAGGCCATTTAAGAGTAGATACGATCTTCTGTTGAGAGTTTATTATGTACCAACTACTGTGTTCTAAGGATCAAAAATTTAAATCTCACAATCACCCCATGAAATCAGTGGTAATACTCCTATTTTACAGACAAGGAAACTGGTATTCAGAGCAGCCACAGATTCTAAGTGACAGAGTAAGGATCCAAACCTAGGGCTGTATGACTCTAAAGTTCATATTCTGAATCATTATCCTGTATTTTCTTACATATTAACAAAGGCCACAGAAATAATCTAGAATAAGGGCCTAAAAATAAAATGTTAGCAGTAAAGATGCAAACAGATGTAGGATAAATTAAAGCAGTAGAATAGATAGAATTTAGGAAGTAATTGAGGTAGAGGCTGTTGATTGCTCCTAAATTTCTAGGTAGTCAGTCACCTCTTAGATGTACTGTAGTACAAGTCACCAAAATAAGGAACAGGAACGAATGCAGTTAGCAGTAGTTCAGTTTTAGAGATGGCGATTTTGAGATCCTTAAAAGATATCCTAGAGATGTCTAGTAGGCAGTTGGATGTATGAGTTCAAAGCCTAGGGAAAGAATCAGAGCAAGAATAAAGATTTGTGAGTCCTCAGCATTTAGATGGCAACAGAGGTGATGAAAAGCGGATGAAACTGCTCAAGGAGAATATGTAGAAAAAGGTGACAAGTTAAACACCAAAATTTAAAAGAGGAATGACAAAGAATAGCTTATGAAGAAGTCTAAGAAATGATCTGAGGAATTGGAATAAAACCAGGAGAACATGGCATCCAGAGGTAAGAAAATACTTAAAATGAATAGAGCAACTAATAATGACAAATGCCACAGAGAGATAAGACAGATAAGGATTAGAAAGTGCCCCAGGGATAAAGTAATTATGAAGCTGTGGGTGGCCTTGGTGAGAGCACTTTCAATGGAGTTATGAGTCCTAAAGTTAGACTGTAGTGTGTTGAAAGGAAGATAAGAAGTCAACCCTTTCAAAAAAGTAGAGTCAGAGAAAAATAAAATGACTGCTGGAGAAATCCTTGAGGTTGATGAAGGATTTTTTTGTTATTGTTCATCTTTTTAATACAAAAGATTTGAGAATGTTTGCTGAATGACTGAAAGGATAAAAAGCATTCAATGCTATTAACTACCTATGTGATCTGAGAGAAATTATTTTACATCTCAGGATTAAAGATTCTTAAAATCTATATACAAGAGGGTTGAACTAGGTATTCTGGGGTTCTGTATCATTCTGTGATTCTGCTGAATTAACTCCAGGGAATTCAAATGAGACGAGGTAGTTGCAAATCGGTAAACCTCTTAGTATTCAAAGATGAATGTTTACTGTTCCATCACTAGTATCTAGAATAGTGCTTGGCATATGGCAGGTGTTTAACACATTAACTGCCAAGTGAGTTGTATTTAACTCATGCTAGTTTTGAGCCCGAGGCCTCATGAAGCAAAATCTGGGCAAAACCCTGCAGTTGGTTTCTGAAAATCTTACTTGTTGATGTTTATTGTTGCAATTAATATTGACATTTAATTCTAAAGAAGTGGATTAAATGAATACAAGTCAGTAAATTTCATTTTTCTATTTATGTTTACCTTTAAATTACACTTAAGCCTGACAAGTCAAGAAAAACCTTTTACCCTTATGAATTATTTTTCAAGTTTTCACATTATTTCCAAGTTTTTACTTTTTTATTGAAAAAAACAAAGAAAATAAAGTACCTAGGAATATATCTAACTAAGGAGGTAAAAGACCTCTACAGGGAGAACTATGAGACACTGAGGAAGGAAATAGCAGAAGACGTAAATAGGTGGAAAACCATACCATGCTAGTGGGTCGGCAGAATAAACATTGTTAAAATGTCTATACTACCCAAAGTGATCTACAGATTCAATGCAATCCCTATTAAAATACCAACATCATTCTTCACAGATGTAGAAAAATTAATTCTACACTTCGTATGGAACCAGAGAAGACCCCGCATAGCAAAAACAATTCTAGGCAATTAAAACAAAATGGGAGGCATCAATTTACCAGACTTCAAACTCTATTACAAAGCTGTAATATTAAAATCAGCATGGTACTGGCACAAAAACAGAGCCATTGACCAGTGGAACAGAACTGAGAACCCAGATATAAAACCATCCTCACATAGCCATCTAATCTTTGACAAAGCAGACAAAAACATACACTGGGGAAAAGAATCCTTATTCAATAAATGGTGCTGGAAAAACTGGATAGCCACATGTAGAAGACTGAACCAGGATCCACACCTTTCACCTCTCACAAAAATCAACTCATGCTGGGTAACAGATTTAAACCTGAGGAGTGAAACTATTAGAATTCTAGAGGAAGATGTTGGAAACACTCTTCTAGACATTGGCCTAGGCAAAGAATTTATAAAGAAGACCCCAAAGGCAATCACAGCAACAACCAAAATAAATAAATGGGACCTGATCAAATTAAAAAGCTTCTGCACAGCCAAAGAAACTGTCACAAGAGCAAACAGACAACCTACAGAATGGGAGAAAATTTTTGCATGCTACAAATCTGATAAAGGGCTGATAACTAGAATCTACTTAGAACTTGGGAAAATCAACAAGAAAAAATCAAACAACCCTATCAAAAAGTGGCCAAAGGACATGAACAGAAACTTTTCAAAAGAAGATGGAATAATGGCCCAAAAACATATGAAAAAATGCTCAACATCTCTAATCATCAGGGAAATGCAAATCAAAACCACAATGAGATATCGTCAGTTATCTCCAGTGAGACTGGCCTTTATCAAAAAGTCCCAAAACAATAAACGTTGGCGTGGATGCGGAGAGACAGGAACACTCATACGCTCACTGCTGGTGGGACTGCAAACTAGTGCAACCTCTGTGGAAAGCAATATGGAGATACCTTAAAGAGATACAAGTGGAATTACCATTTGATCCAGCAATCCCATTACTGGGCATCTACCCAAAAGAACAAAAGTCGCTCTATGAAAAAGACACCTGCACCCGAATGTTTATAGCAGCACAATTCACAATTGCAAAGATGT
>RJWJ010002735.1:0-95875 GCA_004363605.1 Indri indri
CTGTTGAATTAGATGACATAAATTTTACATGTATCAGAAACATTATTCCCACCCAGATTCTCTCTCCATATTCTATTCATGGCCAAAGCCATGAAGGCTAACGCTTAACTGTGCATACTTTAGAATAGCTCTGAAATGATTTCGTGTTCATAAATAATATTTCCTCATTCCAATATAAGCTTTGAAGAGCAAGAGATTTTATGTTTTTCTGTGTTCTTCATGGGACTTAGCACAATATTGGGCCCATTACAGTTGGTATTGAATACACATAAGTTAGTTGTTTCAACATTTTGTGTAAGAGTCCCAGAAAGTTGCTGTTGCTATAATCTTGATAGACTTAATTATACTATGTAGAGATTTAAAACTGTAGGTTATAATATGTTGAAATTTATTTGTCCAATCTTACATATTCACTTTAAGTTTTGTCTCCTTGGAACCATGACATCTGAGTAAAAATTGAAGAGTTTATGTATTTAAGATAAGTTAATCCATTTAGAAAGCTTAAAGTGGTCACTTTGATTGTTCTTCCACTAAATGCATAGATATTAAAGAACATTTCAAAATTTCTAAATATCTGGCTTTTATTTAAATAGCGCAAAGTTAGAGAACTTAAGACTACCACAGAGAAACATTTTTAAGTCAGAATTTTGGTATAGTATAGCCAAGTATTAATATAATAATTCATTTTAGGAAAAAATAGTCTTAGATGTTACCATAGTCTGTTAGGTATTTGAATAACTTTTAGCTTGAAAGGAGGTGAAAATCACTTAACTAATACTTCTGTGCGTATATATTCAGTGAACCATTATTTGATTTTTCAAGTATGGTAAGCTCAGTTGGTTATAGAAATAGTCTGTAGATAGATGTATGATAGATAGATATGGATATATGGAGAAATAACCTGGAATACAGCCCATAAGTAAAATGTAGCTTTTTTTTTTTTTAACCTGAGACTTTAGTGCCATACAGCTAGAGATTGTTTTGTAGAAAGACCTGGGTGTTATCATGTGAATGACTGAAATTCTGTCACCTGTGCCCAAATGTAAAAATTCTGCAAGCAGAAGAGAGAGTAGGAAAAACAAAACAAAAAAATGTTAACATCGTTTCCTTGTCTGTTAATGCGAATCATACAGTATCTACCTCTTAGGGCTGTCCTGAGAAATAATAAGTTAATAGATATAAAATCCTTAATACTTGGCATATAGTAAAAGTACAGTGAGTCTTAACCATTATTTCTATGAATGATGTGTCCCATTTCTATTCTATCAATCTTACGTTTTAGAAATGAATTTAGATTTATAATCCGTTATCTATAAAGTATTTATAAAGTGTGTATAACTCACATAAAGGAGTTATACACACTTTATAGATATAGGATCTAGCATCTCATGAAAATCCAATGAGATTTTCAGAGAATTTATAACTATACTCATGTTTTTTACTGTTGTTTTTTGTTTGTTTACTTTTTAAAATGGAGATTTAGTAATTTGCTTAGGCCGTAAACTAAAACAGTGGCACCTCTAGAAGTAAAATCTTGATCTTTTTGATTTGTTATTTCATTATTATTTCCACTATAATATGTGACTACCTTTGATTACTGCTACTCTAAATCATTAAACTTTTATATTTATTCTAGAGAATTTATTGAAAATTTATATGTGATAACTAAGGATTCTTAAATGATGAAAGTACCATTGAATTATTTCTGAATTCACTTACCATAGAGTAATAATATACAAAAAAAGCAAATGAACATCCTAGCTGTCATATCACTGACCTGTATTTTGATTTTGAGCAAATCATTTCAGCTTTCACCTGACCTAGACAAAAATTGAAAACAGAGCAGTTTTATCTGTTATTTACATCACTGGCTTAGGGTGATATTGAACGAGTTAATATTTTACATTTTCACATATGCTTTTTAGGGAAGAGTGTTTTATGAAGCTTTTTCTATATAAGTACTATAATAATTGTTTTACAAGAATTTTTCCCCATTTTTGGAAAGATATTTTGGCAGAAGTCATCAACCTAAAAGAACAGAGAAACCGTTTACAGAAATTAATGCAGTAGTTAAATGTGGTCATGTTTACAAGAATCAGATAAAGGTTTCCACCCATCTGGATTCCATCTATTCTTCCTTCCAAAATATCACTAATATTTTAGTCTTTTGATCTCTGCTATTTAGGCTATGGAAGTTGGGGTGGGAGTGGGATCAGAGGGGAAAGGGAGGATGAAGTAAAGTGATGAATAAGGGATTTATTTAATTTCAGCATTTAAACGTCCAGTACTGTGTGTGTGTGTCTGTAAGCCAGTTTTGCAGACTTATTTATACTAGAAAGCTAGTGTAGCTTGCCACTAGGAAATTCTTAAAATAGGACTTGTGCGAAAGAAATATACCCAAAGGGCAGGAAGTATGTCACATTTGCTTCAGAAGACCCTAGTTCCATTGGGGATTTATTGAAGTTTCCAAACATTATTTTTATTTGAGTTTCCTGGAACCACAAATGTATGCTGTCAAAAGTTTTTGATTCTTTTTGGGAAACACAAATCTTTAAAAAACTAGAATCTCTTTTGTTCGCCTACTATCTTTCTAAAAAAATTACCAAAAAGAGGCCAGAGCAATCAGGAAAGAGAAAAAAAGGAAGGGCATCCAAATTGGAAAGAAATAAGTCAAATTAGCCTTGTTCACAAACAACATGATCTTACCTAGAACAAGCTAAAGAATTCACCAAAAAACCTTTTAGAACTGCTAAACAAATTCAATAAATTTGCAGGATATAAAATCAACGTACAAAAATCAGTAGCATTTATATATGCCAAGAGTGAGCAATCTGAAAAAGAAATTAAGAAAGTAATCCCATTTACAACAGCTGCAAAAAATATAAAACACCTAGGAATCAATCCAACCAAAGAAGTAAAAGATCTGCACAAGGAAAACTATAAAACTCTGGTGAAAGAAATAGAATAGGACACAAAAAAATGGAAAGATATTCCATGTTTATGGATTGTAGGAACTAATATTATTAAAATTACAATATTACCCAGAGCAATTTACAGATTTAATGCAATCCTTGTCAAAAGACCAACGACATTCTTCACAGAAATAGAAAAAACAATCTTAAAATTTGTATGGAACAAAAAAAGAGCCAAAATAGTCAAAGCAATCCTGAGTGAAAAGAACAAAACCGAGTCATCATACTATCTTACTTCAATATTTACTACAAAACTGTAGTAATTAAAACAGTGTGGTACTGGCATAAAAGCAGACACATAGACCAATGGAACAGAATAGAGAACCCAGACACAAATCCACGTATTTACAACTAACTCATCTTTGACAAAGTTGCCAAGAACACAATATGGGGAAAATAAGGTCTTTTCAATAAATAGTCTGGGAAAACTAGATAACTATATGCAGAAGAATGAAACTAGACTACTATCTCTCACCATATACAAAAATCAAATCAAAATAGACTAAAGACTTGGATCTAAGACCTGAAACTATAAAACAACTAAAAGAAAACACTGGGGAAAAGCTCCAAGACATTGGTCTGGGCAAACGTTTTTTTGGGTAAGCCTTCAAAAGCACAGGCAACCAAAGCAAAAATAGACAATTGAGATTACGTCAAGTTTAAAAGCTCCTGTACAGCAAAGGACATTATCAACAAAGTGAAGAGACAACCTACAGATGGAAGAAATATTTGCAAACCATCTAACAAGGGGTGAATAGCCATGATATATAAGGAACTCAAACAATTCAATAGCAAAAATAAAAGTAATCTGCTTTAAAAATGTATAAAAGATCCGAACAACTATTTCTCAAAAGAAGACATACAAATAACCAACAAGTATAAGAAAAAATGCTCAACGTCACTAATTATCAGAGAAATGCAAATCAAAACCACAATGCAATATCATTTCACCCCAGTTAAAATGCTTTGTATTAAAAAGACAGGCAATAACAGATACTGGGAAGGATGTAGAGAAAAGGGAACCCTTGTACCCTATTGGTGGAAATGTAGATTAGTAGAATCACTATGGAGAACACTATGGAGGTTCCTCAAATACCAAAACTAGAACTACCACATGATCCAGAAATTCCACTGCTGGGTGCATATCCAAAGGAAAGGAAGTCAGTCTGTCGAGAGACATCTGGACTACCATGTTTATTGCAGCACTGTTCACAATATCCAAGTTATGGCATCCACCTAATTGTCCATTAACAGATGAATGGATAAAGAAAATGTGGTAATATACACAATGGAATATTATTTAGCTATAAAAAAGAATGAAATTCTGTCTTTGCAGCAACATGGGTAGAACTGGAGGCCATTATGTTAACTGAAATAAGCCAAACACAGAAAAACAAATATTGCATGTTCTCACTCATATGTGAGGGCTACAAAAGTGGCTCTCATAAAGATACAGAGTAGATTGGTGGTTACTAGACTCTGGAAAGGGGCGGGGGAAAGGGGAGATGAAGGGGAAAAAAGAAAATAAATATATTTATTACCACTGAACTGTACACTTAAAAATGGTAAAGATGGTAAATTATATATATATTTACCTCAATAAAAAATAAAATTAAAAAATTACCGAAATGATTTGCGTTACAGTGGGTATTCAGAGAGTAGTCAAAGAGTATGAGCAAAGGAGGAAAAATGTACTAAGTGACAGTTAATTTGATTTACCGGTCTTTATCTAAAGAAGCCATATTTGATGTTGTGGTCAAGTCTAAAATACCACAGAGTCTCTTAAGTAATCAACGATCTTTTGTTGTTTCATATTGACTCATCTGACTCAGAATTAACTAGGTGGAAAAATCCCTATTTGCTATACTTTTAATCTTTGAACATAAAGAGAAGACCTAAATCAGGCAAGAAAAGACAAACCTCTCTTGTGTGGGAGGCACTAGATCCTCTGAAAAAAAGGATAAACCCTTAATTCAGGGTGAACAACTTGTGGGCAAGCATAGATGGTGACCGTCCAATATAGCTGCAAGAATGTCCTGGCCAGGCTTTTGCAGATGCTTGAAGTTTCTGTAATAGAGAGAGAAACTTTTAATTTCACAAACTCAGATGAAGTTACAAGGTGAATGCCTCTCGGATAGGGAATATACTGTAATGATTTGAGTTTAGCAAGGATTAAATAACTTGGGCCAGATTCTGTTGTTACCCTACAAGCAGGTATTTATTGACCACCTACAGTGTGCCATGTGCTTGGTAAGATACGGTGAAACTGAAGCTCAAGTGTCATATGCATCTACTCTGATGTCTTGCTAGAATTTTCCAACTGATTATTTCCTTTTTGAGACTATCGCTGTGATATCACACACTTCCGTAACCCCAAGGAATGTTACTTCCATTATTGCCCGTTTTCCCCACTGCATCGTATGCTTGCACAAGAGCTGAGACTAGCTAAGTCTCACTCATGGTGGTAACACCTGAGTGTAGCAGGATCTTGGCATGTAGTTGACATTCAATTCATGTTTATTGAATGAATGAATCAGACTGAACAAGATATCAATGCTACCCTATGGTACTTGACAGGTAAGACAAGAAATGAGACAGGAGCACAGAACAGATTTATTGAGAGATTGGTTGCTTTAAGTTTAATACATAGAGTGATGAGTTAGAAGAAGACACAGGAAAAAAATGAGATCGAGAAGCTTCCAAAAGACTTTGCCTTGTTACTCCCAATTTTGCTATGCCAATCCTGTGCTCAGCTTTGAAAACAACTAAATGATCCATTACATTGCCTTCATATGTCCAGTAGCAATTATAGTATGGTATTTATTTACTACAAGTCAGCTTAAATTTAACTGATTTATTCGGATAACCCCAAAGCAGTGGTATGAGGCAGAAATCTTGCCTTTTTCCCCCATTTTCTCTGCAGGCACATCCTGCCTCTATGTTTGAAGTTAGAAGTGCATCGAAATTGGAAATTTCTAATTACTCTGGAAAACACGATTTTTGACTTGAATTTTAACAGCATGAAACAAAGATCAACAAGTCAGTTCAATCTTGGCTCTGCAACTTAATAAGCTTGAGGTCTTAGATCACATACTTAGTCTCTCTGAACCTTAGTTATCTATAAACCAGAGATAATAATGCCTGCCCTGTTTATATTTTAGAGTTGCTATGTGTAAAAACAAATCTTTGCACACCATGAGAGACCATATAAATGCAAGGAACTCTAGCTATTATTATGATCATGATTACTCTGGTAATCATGATAACAGAACTGAACAGGAATCCGAAGGGCACAACCATATAATTAAAGTGTCTTACCTCAGGAACAGCTCTAGATATTCCCATCTGCAGAGCAACATCTGATAAGTCCTTAAAACTCATCAGGCAAAGTATACATTGATGGTCCCTGAAGAATTACTGGCACATTAATTTGCTTGCCTGGAAACATCTGGATTTTCTAAAATTAGATTCCTGATGAAAGATCCCTGAAGTGTTGCCAGATTTCTGTGTAGATAATTTTATTCAGTTCAACAAACATGAATTGAATGCCTATTATAGGCCAGGAATCGTTCAAGGCAATGGAGATATACAGATAGGTAAGTGATCATGGTTCCTGCCTTCAAGGAGCTCACAGTTTATGGGCAGAGACAGATACATAGTTAGATATCCACAGAGTATCAGTGGAGTTATGTGCAGTTATTAAGTAAATTATAGAGGTACTATAGGCGGTGAGCTAAAGCAAGGCCAGAGACCTTCCTGATGGAAAGGATGCCTGAGTTGAATGTTAAAAAATAAGTAGGAGTTAAATAGGCAAAGTGGATACAAAGTCAGGGTAATTCCAAGCAAAGGGAACAAAGGAGCAAAGGAACTGAAACTAGGAAAAAATACATGGCCGTTTAATGTTGCCGGAGCGGAAACCAAAATGAAAGGTGTAGAGGGATGCAAGGTTGGAGAAGATTGGAGAAGAACAGAAGAACCAACCCATGCAAGGCTCGTGGGTGGTGTCCTTGACTCTGTTAAATAGAAACCACTGGAAGATATCGATCCAAAGACTGTAAGACTGAAAGCAGGGACATTGGTCAGAGAAGTAGTGTAGCAACTCAGAGAGATGAACCAAGGAAATAGTAATTAAGATAGGGAGACAACAATAGTTGTGGGAAAAAATATATATAGATATGTAGTGCCTGTGGGGAAAGTATCCAGCCATGTAATATGAAAAATGGAGACATTTATTGAAGAAGATACAAGAAACATTGTACATGGGACAATGACGCCTCAGTCCCCTTCAAAGTAGGCACCTTGGGACCTCACACAGTTCTCAATGCCACTTAAAGGTGGCATTGAGAAATAGAAAGATGTCAAGACAGATTACCCAGGCACAATGCTGGTACAATAGATAGGAATCTCACTCTATGAAATACAAAGCACTGATACATTACTTTATTTTTATAAACTACCTAACTTCTGACTCCAGTACAAATTCCACTGGAGTGTTTCACTCCAAAATCCCAATCCTTATTGACATTTCTCTGGTCAGGACTGTGCTAAGATTTTTAGGTCTTACTGCACCAAGGAGTTGAGGATGGCCTGTTTGATCGTCAGTCATGAGTTCGCACGGGGAGCTGCTCACACAGCTGTCATTCCCTCTGGCCTACATGGCCTTTGCGAGTCCCTCAGTTCTCTCTGTGGCCTCAGTGGCAATGAACTATGGTTCATTGGCAAACTCTGGGGAGAGGGCTTATGTTCTCCGCCTAGGAGCGATGTGAAGCCGTTTTCTCCTCTCGCTGTGCTTCCCTGGGAAGCGGAGAGGAGGTACCTTCTGCCACCAAGGAGACCACGGGTCTCTCATCATTGCCTCCTCTAAATCTAAGGGGAAATAATTCTCTGAGGAAAATCCTTTTCTTTTCAGGTCTCTCTGTCTGAGTGTTTATGTCCGAACTTTTCTTCCTCTCCCTGGAGTTTAGTTTTGGTGTAAAAAAGTCATCAAGAAAATTCCTTCATTGATATATTCCTATTTTATCATATGTCTAATTGCTTTTATTTTTATTTTTTTTATTGTCTTTCCTTTCCCTCCCCATGAAGTGGGTCTTTGTTCTCCTTTCCATTTTATCTTTGGCATCCAGAATACTCCAGCACTTAGTAAGAACATACACACACGCAAATATTTGTTTATCGAATAAATGAATATAAGGGTAAGTTATAAGCTGACAAGAGTCTTCTAACATAGTTTTGGGGTAAAAGATGCTACCATTTTAGAATTATCTCAGTAGTTCCATATATTGAAAGAGTAAATGAGAGAATTAACTAAAATTGAATAAAGCCATGGCTGCTTGCTCTTGTTTTCTGTTCTCTGCCACATCCTCCCCTAAAGATTGATCACAAACTGACTACATGCCAAAATGGGAGGAAGAGAAAGGAAAGAAAAAAATTCAGGGAGAAAAAAATGAATTAAAAATATTAAAATAATCCACCCAGATGAGTTATTTCAAATCACCATCTAATACCAATCAAAATACTACTCACTAGCCATCTAAATAGAGTATTTCCATTAAAATATATAGTTGATTTAAATGACATATAAAAGATCAAATTAGGGATTTGAGGAGGGTGTGAAGAGAGATTTTCTGAGAGAGCTGCAAATTTACTCATGTTAACCAGACTATGTTGAGAAAAGAATTTTCTTTATTTCATTTATGGGCAGTAAGATCTTTCTTCAAGACCCAAGGACTCCTGCTGCCTGCTAGGATGTTTTTCCTTTTCTCTTTCCTCCATCCCCCTCCCTCCTCCTCTCTCTTCCTTCCTTCCTGTCAGAGGAGGAACCAGCAACCTGGGGCAAAGTCATTTAAACCTGGTAGCGAAGTTTGTTCAAATAGAAAACACCAGATACAAAACAAAACAAAAGCAAACAAAACAATAAAAACAAAAGACAACAAAAGTAAATCAACACTTAACTTTCAGGCCCTAGGTATAGTGGAAGGAGAGTCAAGAGAGCACAGGTGTTTCAAATCTAGATCACAATTCTCTCTCTCCGCTGGGCCTAGGAGGTGCAAGAGGACTACCTCTGCCTTGGTGATTCCTCACTTCTGTGTTACATGATACTATCTCCTTCCTTGGTTCTCTTACTCTCTTACTGTTGGGTGGTGCTTGGCTATCATAGGAACAGAGGCATACTCTCCATCTGCGTTAATGGTGGTTTAATCATTAATATGTGAGTGTGTGTGTGAGAGAGAGAGAGACAGAGAGACAGAGAGAGGGAGGGAGGGAGGATGATGAAGCAATTGAATAATTTACTCTCAAGACATTAGCCTATCTTGAAATGCTGTTACTTTCCTGCAGCTCCTATTTTACATTTGAGAAACTCATTTTCTTTTTATTAGGTTTGCTTTCATATCATCTCCTAATCCAGTGGGCTGCTGGACCCCAACTTGGGTCAATATACTCAGACAAAATATATTTCTAAAATATTTTCATATTATACCAATATTATAATATTCTGAAAATTTTTCATTAATCTACAATTGAATATTCAGCAATTGAACACCAAATAACATGCTACGGATTTCATGTGCATTTTTTTCACAATACCAAATGCACGCTATAGAATTTGTCTATTTTTTCTTGTGAATGAATATTATTGGTTTATAAAAGTAGGAATGGAGGCTTAGAGAGATTAAATAATTAGCCCCAAATTATACCCCTCTTAAATCTCTGCATCGAGATTTAGACCAATGTGAGTTTTGCTCAAAAATCCATGCATTTTTCAGTACACTTAGTTGTTCACTGCCGTTTTTGTCCTAACTCCATGAGAAATTTCTCAGGCACTTAGAGGAATGTGTGAGTCATAGTCAACAGAACATATATGCAGGGTCACGAGACTTATCTTCAAATTCTGCCATTTTGCATTTTTCTGTCAGTAGTGTGGTTATAAGAAATAGCAAATGAGCTCATATCCCAATTTGTTTTTTACTAACTGTATAAACTTGGCTAAACTCTTTTTATTTCCGAGTCTCCAAGTTTTCACTTTTCCAAAAGAGACGTTAACAATAGGGTGTCTGTGAGGAATAAGCCTGATGATACATGGTAAACGGCCTAGCACAAACTGGGGCACAAAACAAGCACCCAATAAATGTAGTCACCTCATCTCTCGCAACTAGTGTTGATACTTTGTAAAGCGTGCACTGTGTTCTCTGTGGACTATTAGGTTATGTGATAAACATATGGGGTTTAGTACCAATGCTATGATGTAGCTAAAATAAAAGCAGAAGAACTAAATGTCCAGACAAGAAGTCTCTTTCTTTGTTCTCTTTTCCCTAAGAAGCTGGCCCATCATTTCTAAGTTGCAGAAATGAAACAATGATAATTTCTCATTGAAGTCATTTCTTGGGTTCTGGACCTACTTTTAAAATTATTTTTATTTGACACATGAAAATTGTACATATTTGCAGGGTACAGTGTGATATCTTGATACATCTGTGTAATGTGTAACGATCAAATAGGGGTAATTAGCATATCCATCACCTCAAACATCTATCATTTATTTTTATTGGGAATATTCTGAATCTTCTCTTCTAGCTACTTGACAGTGTATAATAAATTATTGTTAACTGTAGTCACCCTACGGTAGTATAGAACACTAGAACTTATTCCTCCTACCTGGCTGTAATTTCCTGTCCGTTAACCAACCTGTCTCTATGCTCCCTCCCCTTTACCTTTTCCAGCCTCTGTTGAAAACAGTTCTGCTCTCTACTTCTATGAGAGCAACATTTTTTATCCTCCAGGCATGAGTGAGAACACGTGGTATTTATCTTTCTGTGCCCGGCTTATTTCACCTAACATAGTGTCCTCCAGGCTCATCCATGTCACCTTGAATGACAAGATTTCATTTTTTTAATGGCTGGATAGTATTCCATTGTGCACGTAAACCATACTTGCTTTATCCATTCATGTGTTCACGGACACTTAGGTTGATTCCACATCTTGGGTATTGTGAACAGTGTTACAATAAACATGGGAGTACAGGTATCTCTTTGATGAGCTGATTTGCTTTCCTTCTGATGTATACCCAGCAGTGCGATGGCTGGATCACGTGGTAGTTCTAGTTTTATTTTTTTGATAAATCTCCATGCTGTTTTTCCTATGGCTGTACTAATTTACATTCCCATCAACAGTGTATAGCGTTTTCTTTTTTTTCTGCATCCTTGCCAATATTTATTTCTCACCCTTTTGATAATAACTATTCTAACTGGATGATACCTCATTGTGGTTTTGATTTGCATTTCTCCGATGATTGGTGATTTTGAGCATTTTTCGTATAGTTGGCCGTTTGTATATCTTTTTTTTTTTTTTTTGGAGAAATGTTTATTTAGATCATTTGCCCATTTTTTAACTGAATTATTTAGGTTTTTTTTTTCTGTTGAGTCGTTTGAGTTTCTTATAACATTTTTAATAACAGAAAGTCATAGTTTTCTCAAGTAGCCAAGAGCCCTGAAAAGATGGTAGTGGGTTGAATCTGAAGCCACCTTCTGAGTTAAGCAACTGTCCTCACAGCCCAGGGCACTGAGCCAGGAGCCTGAGCCAAGCATGCAGCATTCCATCTGCTGCACTAACCAAAGGTAAATGACCCTCAAAGCCCAAGAGAGTCATTCAGATTCAAGAAAGTAGACCTCACCTTTTACAGGACAGTAAGTCTTGAGAGATGTTTTGCTTAAGTGATTGAAGAAGGAGAAAAAAAAATCTGAGATTTAGTTAACGAAATGTATTGAGGTCATTTCCACCATACATTGATGGAGCTCAGAAACAGAAAGTGTCAGGAGGGCTATAATTAGGAGACAGAGTTAAAAATTTAACAGCACTCCAGATTTCAACTACACCTATCATCATTTTTAACAACCCTTTCTTCCCCTTTGCACTTTATGGGGCCTATAGTCTTCCCTTTTCCTTTTCAGTATTTGAGAGAAATATGTGAAGAAAAATATTTAAAGGAAATACAGGTGACACTTTGAAAAGATATTTGGGAGAAACCAGGAAGTTCCTGGGAGATAGGTTCAGTTCTGTCTCTTTCTTTTGACTGTAATTCATTTTAGACCTCTCTGAGGAGTGAAATGTCCTCCAGCCCTTGTGCGCATGGTCCTCAGTGCACACACTGAGAGGCATCCCTTATTTCCTGTGAGCGCTTGTAAAGGGAAAGCAGCCTCGGTACAAGCTTCACCTAGAAAGGCTAGTCTACGTAATGCACAGAAATTAGCCCTAAAGATTTCATGCTCAGATTATTCCCACTACTTTTTTAAAACACACTTTAATTTTTAGAGCAGTTTTAGATTCATGGCAAAATCGAGCAGAGTCCAGAGAGTTCCCGTATACCCTTTGCCCCCACACACGCATAACCTCCCCTGCTATCAACATCCCACGTCAGAGTGGAACATTCGTTAGAATCAGTGAACCTACATTGGCACATCGTTATCACCCAAAGTCCATAGTTCATAAAATAAGATCAAACGTATTTTCTTACTTTATCTTCTCTCAGAGCAATTTATATGCTGTTGGATTTGTGAAAAAACCAAGAGTTTTTCAGTGTAGTGAGCAATATTTTCCAAATATGCATGTTTGACAGCACTGGAGTTCTAAGATGCACATTTCTATGTCCACTCTTCTGGAAGAACCAAGCCTACTGGGTCTATCCGTAAGTTATTATCTCAAACATTTTCTTTCTTCATCCTTGATATATATGTTAGTTTTCATAGTGTTAATGATTTGTAAATAAGCTAAATTATTTTCCACTGTGAAAAGACTGCAAAAAAGAGCAACATTTGCTTAGTAAAGATAGGCTATCTAAAAACAGCCTCGCTAAAAACAGGTTAATGCTTTAAATGATACAATTGAACAAGACATAATTAGGGCTAACTGTTTCCTTCCTCTCATTTTAGAAACACCATGAGACATTGGCACGGAGGTGAAGGGGGTGATTTAATCACTTTTATGTGGAATTTTTTTTTCCCAATGTGGTCGTTAAGCTAGTTGTTCTTACATAAAATGGTAGCATGAAATAGACAAACCGAATTTCCTCACAGTCTGTAAACCCAGTTTGCAAAGTAGTTGTTTCACGACGAAAGAATTGTTTGTAATAATTAAATTACTGTTAACTGAAGTTCTTATTTCTTCTTTGAAGATAATGTTTGTTTATTGGTCCATAAAGGATGGGAGGATAACATTAATTTTAAAATGGGCCTTTGGATAAGATTCAGGAGTTATAAATTTTCCCATGCCCAGATGAATGGTTGATAATTGTATCATTCTGGGTTCTCCAGAGAAACTGAACCAATAGGAGAAATATATATATGTTTCCAGTTCAAATACAAAGGCATGAAAACCTAAAAACCAGAGAGCCAATGGTATAAGTGTCAGTTCAAGTTTAAGTTCAAGGGCAGGAAAAGACCAGTGTCACAATTTGAAGACCGTCAGGCAGAGAGAGCAAATTGTCCCTTACTCAGTCTTTTGTTCTTCTATTCAGGACTTCAGCAGATTAGATGAGACCACCACATGGCAGGGAGCGCAATCTGTTTTTTCACTCAGTCCACCAATTCAAATGTCAATCTATCCAGAAACACTCTGGGTGCTCTGTGGACCAGTCAAGTTGACTTATAAAATTGACTATAAAAATAACAATGTCTTTTCAATTTAGCTCTATTGGGTATACATTTATAAGCACTGCAATGCACCTGTTCTAGGTGCTAAAAAATAAAAAGAGACAAGACTAACACCTGGTCTTTTTGAGACGTTAACAAATTAATGGAGGAGATGTGCACACTAAGTTGACATAGTATTAGCATGAACATGGGGCTAAGTGTGATCAGAAGAGGGAGCGATTGGTTTAGAATGTGAAGACTGGAAAACAATGACAGAGAACATGCCATTTGAATTGGCCATTCGTTGTGAGTGGACGTTAGAGATTTTTAAGCAGTGGAAGGATGAGGAAACAGCATGAGAAAAAGCTTGTGGTTGTGCAGAACTCCATGGAATGCCTGTGTTTCTGGAATGCAAAGAGCACAACCAGTGTCTCACACTGAAAAGACAGGCCAAGGTCACGTCATGAAGGTTCCTCAAGGTCATACTAAGGAATATGCTCTACTTTTCGATTTTGGTTACTTTGCAAGAATAATTTCTTTCTTATATTCTTGTGTTTGGAGCTTGGTCCTCATGTTCACAGCTGCCACTCATAAAGAGAGAAGGTGACACAACAAGAAGCTGAGTTACCACTCATGTGGCTAATTAAAACCAGAACTTAATTCCCTAACTGCTGGTTTTGTCTTTCCTTTATACTTGTTTTGTGCTGTTTCTCCAATAGTTTAATGAGAAGTGGATTCAACATTTAAATTCCACCTTTGTACTTGGTTTCTGCCTTTTTGTTTGTTTATAGATTTTTATTATATACACGTAATTCATTCTCATTAAAAATAATAGTTATAAGTACAGGGTGGACAGCCTCTACTCTCTGAGCAATGTTTCTCTTTCCTTATAAGATAATGAATGATTTTAAATACAAATCCCTGTGATGTTTGAAACATAGATACTTTGGGCATAATGATCAGCTGTGTCTTTATTTATCTCAAGTAAGGAACATAGTGCAATATCCAGCATACAAAAATGGGTTGTATAAGCAAATGGAGAAAAACTACAACTTGAAAATAGCATATCAGAAAAAGAATCTTGCTTCACAACTGATGATTAATGATAGTGAATCTCCTCACGCCTGTAACCCTAGCACTCTGGGAGGCTGAGGCAGGCAGATCGTTTGAGCTCAGGAGTTCGAGACCAGCCTGAGCAAGAGCGAGACCCCGTCTCTACCAAAAATAGAAAAATTAATTGGACAGCTAAAAATATATAGAAAAAATTAGCCGGGCATGGTGATGGATGCCTGTAGTCCCAGCTACTCGGGAGGCTGAGGCAGAAGGATCACTTGAGCCCAGGAGTTTGAGGTTGCTATGAGCTAGGCTGACGCCACGGCACTCTAGCCCAGGCAACAGAGTGAGACTCTGTCTCGGAGAGAAAAAAAAAAAAAAAAAAATGATAGTGAATCTCATTATAATTAAAAGCAAGAAACTATAGCACTCTCCATGTTTCAGTGGGCAATGATATTGCAAGCTCACCAGTGTTTATCATGTTTACATCGTGGATAGCCTCAACCTTACCAACAGTCTGAGCACTGGAGACTCAAACTTTCAACTCACAGAACATAATATTCTCTCTGGTTACTATTGCTTTTTTTATGAAACGTTTTTATAACTATCCACCTCCTTTCTTTTTCTGATTTAATTTAGTAAAAGGAAGGAGGGAAAGGAAGGTATATATCACCAGTCTATAATTAATTCTTAGTTTTTTAGTAAACTATAAGTATTTTATTCTTTTAGGAATAAGATTCTTCTAGTTAATAATGTATATTTTCCAAATTAGTTTTAAAAAATAAGTTGAACTTAATAATTTGAAGAATGTATTTATGAATAAGCATGAATGCTTATGTTGATATGTATGTCAATTTGTAAAACTTCATTGTTGTTTCTTCTGGAATAGCTAAGCATTGTTGGAATATACACTGTGTGAAGTAAGTCAATAAACATGAGTTTAGTACCTTGCTCTGGGCCCATACATCGTATGCAAACAGCTTGTAACTTTATCATATACATTAGACATAACCACCATTAGGAGAATAGATTGAGTCCACGGGAGATACTTCTCTCTTCTATTGTTTATAAACATTGGTGTCTAACACATAAAAGCAAGCATAAAATTGTTAAACCCATAAATAAGTTCTCACTACAAATCATTGACCTGTAATGTCTGAAAAATTACCCATCCTGGTTTGAAGTTTTGTTTTATCTTTAAAGATAAAAAATGTATGATAAATTCCAAAAAGCTATATCAGAGATACTTTGTATAAATTCTAAAAGTGATAAACAATATTTAACAGACAAAATGTGTACAAGTGATAACTTTGTTTTCTGTAATGATACTTTTAAAATTATAGAAGTGCATACATTTGTTAATTTCCGCTGCACACTCTGGTTCTTTCTTTCACGTCATTCATGACTGCTCACACTTCATACATATTTAGCCATATTATTGCTATATTTTTAACATCACCAGAAATTACAAAAGTTCTAATATTTTAAATAAAGAAAAACATTGAATAGCAATCTTACTTTATAGGAAAGCATTTCCATAAAATTATTCCAATGAAAATTTGATACTATTTATTGCAAATCCAATAAATGACTTTTGACAGGAGAAAAGTCATATGGAAAAAACAAAATATTTTGTTTATTTTAAATAGTCCACTTTTATTTTGGGTAATATTATTTCTAATATTCTCAAGCTTAAATAAATTACCGAGGAAAATAATCCTTGATCTCTAAGAAGAGGATTGAAAAAAGTCTTACCACCACATTAACTTTATAGCAGTACGATTAAAAATAGTTCATAATAAGTTTAAGCTACCTTCTTCAAATTTTTTTTTTTTGGGTTGTCTGTAATCATGGCTAAAAGGCTAAAATTACTTTTGCTATATTATTTAATTACAATGTGGACTTCTAAGGTTAAAAAAACAGTCTATGCAAAAGGAGTTTCACCTTCTTTGACCTGCTCCAGTGAGAGCACTAGGCCTTGGGAAAGGCAGTAGAACTGTTACTTTTTTTTTTTTTTTTTTTTCGTCCTCTTCAGCTTTTCCAGGGGCAAAGAAAGGAGCAGTCAAAATACAGAAGGTCACGCATGACAAGCGACTGCAAACCATTGTGCAAGGGAGTCTTTGGAATCTGAGATGATGGAATTAGATAAAGACAAAAGGATGCAGTGGGGGGGGGGGAGGAAGAGCTTCTTTCAGTAAGACAGACCCTCCGGTTCTCCTCTGAAGTAAATGTTCTTGCGAGAATGAGGAGCAAATCGGTATTTTTATGTTCAATGTTCAGCTCAGAGTTGGCAAAAATGCTCTCTTATTTTTGAAGTACTAGTCACAGATGTTAGCGGAATTATTTTTGTTACTTAAACACAGCTCTGTGGAGGAATTTTGTGAATATAGGGTTTATAATTGTGTAAATACAAAATTTAACTTAGGAGAATTGTCCGAGTTGTACGACCGGTTTACTTTCCATTTTACTTAAATTCAATGGTTTGTTGTCATTTTCTGGTAAAGTGGTAAGGAAATAACAAAACACACACATACAATATAATTTAAGCCTTGAGAAGTAAATACACTTTGGACATTTAACTACAACTTTAGGAAAGTAAAAATGATGACAGCAGTAATTAATAATTTTGGGAAGTGAACAAAAGCAATACAAATGATCCACAACCTTCATTTAAAAAAAAAAAAAAAGGAATCTATTTAGTATACTTCATGAAGAAAGGGTCCAGAATAAGTCTCTCTCAGGAGCAAATGACTAGTAGAAAGATGTAGTTGGATAAGTAAGCACGTGGCTAGGAAATTTTGAAAATTTCAATCTAAAACTTATGATATTTTGAAAATTTCAACCTAAAACTTACCATTGTCAGGATTTCAAGGATTCATAAAATAACGGGAATGTAGCCAAGTGGAAAAAGGACAAATACATAATTCATGAAGCAGCCCTTTCTGACATGCCCTGCTGCTTTTGGCTCCTAAAAATAGATCAGTTAAGAGCAATATGTAATAATTTCCTTCAAAAACGTGGTGAAGACATGCTTTATTTGAAAGTGCTCTAAATTTTTGCAGTATACGCAATAGAGGAATCATTGGCCTATTTTAGAGAAAAACATGGGGGTGTTATGCAGATATATTTGAAATAACTTTTTTTTCCCTGTGGCCTTATTAGCATCTCGCTGGAAGGCATTGCATTCTGCTTTGCTTCACTGTGTTCTGTGCAAATTATCAGGGTGGAAAGTGCCTTAACTAATAGATTTAAAGTACACTTGAGAGTGATGCCTTTTCTT
The DNA here is from genome assembly GCA_004363605.1 of Indri indri. NCBI lineage: Eukaryota > Metazoa > Chordata > Mammalia > Primates > Indriidae > Indri > Indri indri. The sequence goes on from RJWJ010002735.1 coordinate 17,928, forward strand.
GTAGACAGCGTATTTGACATGGAATCTTCAACTGGGGGCAAAGACATTTACCATCAATTTCAAATCCAGAGAATATTTAATCTAGTGACACATCAAGTAACATAAGAAGCCATTGTAGAATAATACAAGATTTAAAAACTTGGCCCACATAAGTAAATTCATTATCATTCTTCTCAATTCTAGACTTCTATAATTGTGTTAAATTTGTAAAGTATAAAAATATAGAAGAATTAAATCTACATAGACCTACTTCTTAAAATCAAAACATTATGTTTACAATTAATTGCTTAGACCTCTTTTCTTTACACCATTTAAATTACTGTTATTACATGAACTTAAAAATATAGTATGCTATTTGGAATTTTACCATTATTTTGAGGTTAAGCATAAAATATTCATCCCAGTTTGAATACGCATGTACAAATAATTGCACAAATGTGACCGAATTTTGAACAATTTCTTATTTTGAAAGACATAAAATAAGTATACAATTAGAACGATTAAGTTTTACTTAACAGTGCTTAGTAAAAGTCTTCGATGGTATTAGTCCTATGAAACATTTTCATAATGCTGTAAATTAGCATAATCTTATTAATTTTCATCTGTCTCCCAAGAAATGCCAGATTTACAAAAACATTCAAACCAAAAATTCATAGCCTATAGACTTCTAGTAGCCTACCTGTCAGTTCTCATTATTTTCAGAAATCCAGTTATTTCACTGACCCACTTTTTCAATGACTACTAACTTTTCTAGTCAAAAATCAAAGGTTTATTTTTTCTTGATGGTGATTATTTTTCTTGCCTAGGATTATTAATAATTTAGTCAACACACTTATAAATCTAACTTTTATTTCTGAAATGCTTTTTGTATATTAGCAATAAAATAATGAATTATCTATATTTTTCTATTTGACACATTGTCCATATCTAATATATATATATTCCATGTGTTTTCTATTCACTCTATATCTTTGAAAAGAATAAAAATTGGATGAATGTATCAATCAAAATATCTTCAAGGGAATAAAAAATCTTGACCTAGTTTAAGGTATTGTTGACACTTTCTAAGGAAATATAATTAAATTAAAATTGACTCCTATGAATGTAGTTTTACATCTTGAGAATTATGGGGCTTTATTTCTAACCCTTTTCGACATCATCTGCTGACTTCACTGAACTTAATTGTACAAAGTATATTTAATCCAACTTATCATACACACCCTCCCCGCCACACACACCCCTAACTATTTGCACTTGTCTCATTTGAACTGGCAGAGATGTGACACTGTGTATTCACAGGGTTTCTTACCACGCATGCTGCTAAACTGGACACTGCCAGGGGCAAAAGACTCTCCTAACATTGCTCTGAAATGTTTCTGGTATATTTGGAGTCCTATCAAGTTAACCATTGAGGAAAAAAAATGAAAAAAAGCATCCTCATTTTATAACAGAGGTATATAATACTAATAGCTCTATTAATATACATTTAATGCATGTCAAAATGCTAACTAGGCTTTCAGATCCACCAGCATCATTGAAGTGGTTACAGATAAATTCAGACTTTCAATCTAATATGTTTACATCTGTGGTCTTAATGCTTGTTTTTTAGTAAATTTTAAAGAAATAGTGTAACCTCTATTTCACACTAATCTGGACTCTACTTTCATAAGAGTTGTCTCCTTCATGAATATCTGCAATGCATGATGTTAAAAGGGGAAAGCTATAATTGGTAAATAGGTCAATAAGAGCACAGTTCAGAAGACAGCCATATCATGCTGTCATTTGCTCTCATCCCTCTCATAATGAGGATTTTTGCATTATAGGTTAAAAGTTGCTTCTGTGAAAAGCAATATTTGAATCATATACAAAGCCGTTGGACCAGGATGACAGGGTTCTTAACAAGAAAGGATGCAGCAAGTACTAGCCAACCCCAATGTGTCTGTTATAATAAAATTCAAAAGAAAGAGCTAATCTGAGCAAAGGATATGAAATAGGGAGCATGTACAGCTGAGAGAAAATATGCGAGGGATGATCACGAAATGATTCATGACCTTAAAATGATGGTGGTGCCATGAGAGAGAGAAATTAGCTTCCAGTTTCATAGCCAAACTAAATAATTAACTCTCTCCTAATTTGTGCTTTTTGGGGTTCTGTAGTTTACAATAACTAATATAGCTGGCAATAGAGAGAATTCTTCTACATTAATTGTTCTTTCAGAGAGAGAGAAAATTTAAAAAGCAATTGTTAGATATTAAAAATTCATTTACCATTATCTAGTGGGTCCTTAGTATTTATTAGATTTAGTTAGATGAATTAGATGCATCTGGACTCAATTTATCGGATCTAAACTTAAAAGAACAATTTTGCAACATAACTTGTATAGGGAAAAAGAAAATCTGATGTAAGCCAACACTGAAACCAACCACAATAAAGATCTTCGATTTTGAGTCCTAAAAGGCTAGCACTTTTTTCACATCAAATCATGGAAATTTGTTAGGTTAAAGCAGTAGGAAGGAAGCCCCTTTGTGTGGAATCACCATAGTAAAACAAACAAAAAGAGACTGTGTGGATTTGTTTGTTTTATAAAGCAAGCGTCATTCATACTGCTGTCAAATATTTGGAGGCAGAGCCTTTTTGCTGCTAAAGGAAAAAAATATAAGCATTTTCCTTTACCATATAGAAGGTGTTACGTACTGTCGGAAAAGATCAATCATTTCCTCCATTACCTTTTTCTTTTCTGTAAGTCTTCCCCGGTGTGACCATGAACTACCATAATTGTAATAGAATTAGGAGTTTATGTCAGCTCTAGTCTGCCAAATAAGATGCACAAATACAAACTAAGCTCACCTTAAACAAATATTTTCAATTTTGTATGTGTTTTCATTCTTTTCCTTGAAATTAAATGATTTCCTTTATAGCTAAGAAAATTTTTGCTTGCTAATCATTCCTGGCATCAATTTTTTCAGGTCTAATAAAGCAGAATGTTTTCTAGGTTATGTGGTTTCGTATGTATCAATTTTAACCTAGCCAAATCCAAAATATATCTAGCCAGAAAGATCATCTATCTCATCTCTATAACAAACCCTCATTAAGTATTTGATTTATAAAAATGCATATTTATTTATTTTACATATGCATTTTTAAAGTTAAAAATCTATACCTAAATCACTTTATTATCCAAACAGTGTTATACATACAGTGTTAAGTTTAAATTAAACATTACTTTTAAAATTTGTTAATTCGGGAGAAAGGTTGTCTTGTTCCACGTTGTGAAAGAATCCTAATCTAAGACTAGCTACGTCATCCTTCATTCTGATAACCGATGTGTGTCAGAATTATGGAAGATTTTCTTTCTAAAAGTTTGTAAAATAGAATAATACGGTGTGAACAAATGTGCCAGACCTGATTTTCTTAACTTCTGCATTATATGACAGCCTATGGAGTTATGAAAAATGTCTTATGTCATTGCTATAACTTTGTTCTAATTAAATCCACATGATCTTCAATTTTCTAAATTTAATTAAAGTAATACATGTGTTTAATTTAAGAGAGTCGAATTGTTCTGAAAGGTTCATAATGGAAAGTAGTTGTCTCTACTCTCTGAGCCCCAAACATTCCCAGCCCCAGATGCAACTACTTTTGGGGGATCTTTACTATTACCTCCATGTTTATTGTTAGTTTTTGACATCATGCATGGATTTCCTATAACAGTAAGATTAAATTTTGCATTCTTATCCTATATTCTATATTGTAATTATCATTACTGTATAATTATTATTCTCTACTAACACAAGTAATGTACCATGATTCCCTTTCGTGTACTTTTTTATTTGTTGTATTTAATAATTATCTAATTTTTCAATATCTTAGTTTTCTCTTGAAGTAGGTTAAGTCATTCTATATTTTCAACAACCTTTCAAAACAATTTTCCAGAGGGTTAAGTGGACCAGATTTTGTTAAAAAAAATCTCCATTCAGTGGTGCTCCATGCACCTGCTCTAATCTGGACTGCATGCAAATGTTTTCCTGATTGCTCTGAGGACAGTAACATGACAGCACATCAAGGGCTGGAATGATCTTTTTGGGGTACAGATAATAAGGGATTTATTGTTGAGTATTTTAAAATATTACTAAAACTGACTTAGAGTCAGTTTGCATTTTTATCATCATCATGCACCGTAAATTCTAAACAATGCCAGCTATAAAATGTTCTTCACTGCCAGGGCCAGTTTCTCCAACCTCCCTGCCTTTTATATGCTACTGTATTAATTTCAATTTTTTTATAGTTTTCTTATTTTTCCTGAATTTTTATATGTCCTCTGAATTATTCTTCATCTTCTTTTGCTTTTATTCTTGTTTTTTTTAAATATATATTTGTTTCATTCATGTTGAAGGCTGTCTTCAAAAGCCTGGTGACTTCCCACTGCAGATTCATCTCATAAATGAAATTATTTAAAAAGCTAAAAAATATGTATACCTGGCTATGCATGTTGACTGATGGGCTGGCTTTTTGGGGTGGCTTCCCAATGTCAAGATCTGAGTTCTTTCTTTAGGGCTATTCCTGTGCTCCAGAGATTTCTCTCATCTTCTGTATTGGGGCTACCATCCTGGTTGCTGCTACTCTGGGACCTGGGATTTTTGTGCCTAGAATAACTTTGTCTCCTCTCCACCTCATTCTTTGCCTCTCAGAAAAATTCTTGCTTATGTGTGAAATCCTTTACTTATTCTGGAAATAATAAAATGCAATATCTAATAAGTGTTAAATATTTATGTACAGTTAAGTGTTAAGAAACATGTAGCACCATGTATGATGAAAACATGGAGATGGAAATACTCGGAAGTGTACATAGTTTGGATTTGAAGGGAAGAGGGTGGGGGAAAAGTTTGAATTTAATTAATTGTTTATGTTAGTGGAAGTAGCCAGTGGAGTTCGATAGGTAAACGGTACCAGAATATAGAAGGTCTTCAATGCCAGGATAATGAATACTTTTTTTTAATGATAAGCATGCATATACACATACGTACACACAGGCCAACATGTACTTGTATTATCAAAGTTTGGTCTTCAGGGGACATAAAGAAAGTGGCTCTTTTGAAATAAAACAAAACATAATTGCATAAATGTAGAGCACAGCTTGATTCAGAGCCTCTAAGAAGATACAAAAAAAAAATACATTTACACAATACAAATCACACACAGAGTAGATACATTGTGTGTATGTGTGCTCACGTCTACGTTGTATAAAATAAATATTACACTGCAGAAAAGGGCAAAGTAATGCCTCAATACTTTTAACTATATTAGTATTTTTTGTAAAAAATAACATATCAGCGTGTTGGTCTGTCACAGTAATTAATAATATTATGGTCTGTGTTCACTTGATTCATTATTTAGTTTTAATACAAATAATTAGCAACTACGAAAAGAAAAAAATTATTTTAAAAATATTCGAGTTTAGAAAATATCTCTTTTAGGGACTAAAATTTTCCCTTAAAAGCAAAAATATTACACCTCAAAATTCACAATCTGTTTCACCATTTTAAATTTTAATCACAAATGAAATCCCAAATGTTCACATTGAATGAGAAAATCGAATTTAGCTCAGGTTGTTTCTTGGTCATATAATCACTTTGCTGGTTTTTTTATTTCAATGCTACTGTTTAGGTACAGGAATATGTGATAAGAAAGAGGTTAGTGGTATGACCTGAGCCCAACACAAGCTTGAATGATTCTGAATCAAAGCAAACCCACTCCTGAAGTGAGCATGTGCAGCACACTGAGCACACTGGGAGCTGACTGGATGGCTGGGAGTTGCACAGATTAACTTCCATGTAGAGTACAATGTTCATTAAAGGACGCATTAATTACAATTGCTAATATGAGGCTTAAACATGTATTATTAAAACTCAAAGTAATCATAGTGATTGTTTAGACCATAAAATGGTTTTCCCCCCAAGGAGGAATATTTCATCATAAACATTTATTAAAGTCATGAATATATGATGTTAATAATAAATAGACTAAATTTAGCTAGTTTTATTATGTCTTTAAATTCTTTACAAATAATGCACTCCTAAATTCAAGGGCAATCACTTCTACAACCCTACCTTTGATACACCACTGAAGGTTAGTGCTGCCTTTTTTTTTTTTTTTCCTTTTTACATCTGAAAGATAATGCTCTAGCCCTAAATCAAAGATTTTCTACTCTGTTTTCTTCCTGAAGCCTTACTGTGTTTGCTTTTAAAGTTAGGTCTATGATTCATCTGAAATTAATTTTTCATATGCTATAAGGTAGGGGTCAAACTTCATTTTTTTCAATATGAATGTTCAGTTGTTTCAGCACCACTGTTAAAAAAGACAAGATTTCAATATTGCATACATTGGAATTTTATTAAAAGTCAATTGACCATACAAATGTAGGTCTGTTTATATACTATATTGATCAATATTATTTTTATCATTGATGTATATAGTTTCTTTCCCTTTATTTTGTTACTGTGGTGAATTATATCGAGTTTGAAATGTTGAACAAATCTGGCATTCCTGGATAGAGCTTAGTTATTACTTATTATCTTTTTATATTACTAGATTTATTTTGTTAATATTTGGTTGAGGCTCATGACAAAACTGTTCTTAAAGGATATTCGTGTTCTATTTTTTTTTTTCTTATAATGCTTTTCTCATGTTTTGTTATCAGGATTCTGCCCCTTTCTAAACTAGTTAGGAAATTCTTCCTCTTTTGCTTCTGAAAGAATTGGTGTAAGTCTGGTATTATTTTCTTTTTTTAATGTTGATAGAATTCACCAATTAAACCATCTGGGCATGAAGTTATTTTTGTGGGAAAGTTTTCATAATGAGTTTTCTTTCTTTATAGAAAGATATTCAGATTTTTAAAATTTCTTCTTGAGACATATTGGGAAGTTGTGTTTTTGAAATAATGACTTCTTAGGTTTTTCCTTCAAACAGTTTCCTCATCTCCTGTTTCTTGCTGCACTGATTCCATCCACATCAGCAGCTCTGTTCTCAGATTTCTGCTTCTGCTCCCTTGGCTATACTGTTGCACTCTACTTGGACTCTAGCTTGCTGTGTCATACCTCATGAAATATCCCCAGGAAAAGAGCCATGGTAATCGTAAGGCATGAGTTTCCCTTCTCACAGGACTTCTGACTTGTTCTCTCTGTTGTCAGATGGTTGAACAGTTGTTTTCTATATTTTCCCCCCAGTTTTATAGTTGCTTATGGTGGGAGGACTAATCTCATACAAATTGCTCCTTCATAGACCAAAGAGAAAGTGTCCTGCATTTTTATTCTCAATGTTGTCATCTTATTTTAGACCATTGATGACCAATATTACAATTATTTCAATTTTTATTTTACTGGTGTTCTAGAGACTAATTTTCCCTTCTTCTTTTTTCCAAACTATTGCCTTCACCATTGAAATCCTATCTCCAAATGATTCTTTTATGTTTCTATTTAATTTTATTTTTATTAAGCACTATATAACACACTGTATGCTACATAATATACTATATAACCTGCTAGCAGGGGTAGATGACCATAATTGAGTTATATTTTTTTTACCAATCAGGAAAATGCTTCTTTCCATAATCAACATTCTCTAAACCCTTTGATACAGAGTAATGATTAACCCCAGAGAATGTGCCTCTCTCTTTCCATCAAACTTCCACTGATAGGAATAATGAGGAACCCTTTTCTCCTTGCCACCATTAGTGAACTTGTGGGTGCACACAGTGGCCACTCTGGGATGACCAAGCACTTGCCCATGATGGCAATTCCAGGGAGAATCCCAAACCATATCTCAGAACAGTTACCTCAAAATGATTCTGTAATATATAGAGGATAAATTACAAATGACCTATTTTGTATTGAACCATCTCTGTAGTCTGTTCTTAATATATGTTTATGTGCATAATAATCTCTAGTATCTTACATATATTATAAGCTCCACTCTTCCTGGTCTATTTATGGCCTTCTGAACCACACATCCCTTCTCATTATGGCCCTTCGTCATAAACTGTTCTTCCTTTCTTCTTTCATCATTATAAAACCCCTACCAGTTTTTCAAAGCCCAGTTAATACCCTATGTCTCCAAGAAATTGCTAAACATACAGTAATATTTTCCAGCAGAACCCATCTGGAGTTCATTTTTTTACATATTTGTACTCTTTGGTTGTTAGTTAACTTGCAAGATAGTCATGATTATCTTCCAAGCATATAATTAAAAGCTCACTGTGGACAGAATTTATGTATTTACCTTTCCTAACCCAAGAATACCTTCTTTATTAATTAAGGATATGGGAGCTGATGAAAAAGATACACCCTAAAATCTTAGAGACTTCACGTAATATGAGCTTATTTCTCACTTACAAATGTCTCAGGCAGGGATTGTGATTATAGGCATCTTTCCTGCAAATCACAAATGGAAGCCCCGTACCTTCCATTTGTGTCTCTGTCATCCTCAACACCTACCTTCCAAAATCACTGTGTCATATAAAAGTGAGCTGGAAGGGGTTTTACTGTAATTTGCTGTTCATATTCTGTCGGCTAGTCTCAGCTACCTGACTGCAAGGGAGGCTGAGAAGTGGAATCTAGCTGTGAGTCTTGTAGGAAGGAAACTGCGATCAGTTTGCATTTCTGCCATGTCTCCCGTGGTACGATTGCACCTTTGTCTTAACTCTCACACTTTCTTTCAAAACTCGCTTTGGTGTTTCAATTTTTGGAGCTAAGGAAAAAGCTCAGGCCTCTGTGTGCCTATGAATTATTGTAATCTCTGATCTCAGTTCAGGACAACAGGGGGATAGAGGAACCCAGCTGAGAGGTAAAGGTATGTCAACTCGTAGGCACATCATGGCAGCAAGAGGTCAGGAAGGGTAATGTCCCAAAGTCCTGCCCTTATCTTGTTCCTTTTATAAGAAGCAGATGCCAGTCTCCCAGATAAAGTTAGCTTTGAAGGAAAATGACAAGAAAAAGGTAAGGGACTCCGATCTCTCAGGAAGTAATTCCCTGCTTGTGTTCTTACAGGAATGATAGCCCTGCAAACTAAAACCATGGTCCTGCTGGCTTTCTGAGGAAGAGGAAAATAATCCTAACAATATGGAAGGGGCCAATTCCTCCAATAACTTAGATTAGGTGTTTAGCATTGTCTTGTCTCTGTCTGTCTCATCCAGAGCCCCTTCCTTATTTTCTGAACCAGCACCCACGTACCCAATACTTTACTTCTTTTGCAGTTCCATAAATATTTGTTAAAAGCTAAGACTAGTTAGGCACTATGAATATGAATATGAATACATAAATGTGGAGTTCAAAATTAGTAAACTACAGATTTATACACACACACACACACACACACATACACATACACAATGCTAGTCCACACATCTCCTAATTTTATCCAATCTTTGTGACAAAGTCTCTCCTAGCCCCCATTTTGCCATAATCCTGGCAGGAACTGCAGTTTCTGTTAATCCAGCCTGGCCCTTTAATATCCCAACCCTGCCCAACGTTACCCAAGGAGATGGGCTCACCTCCTCTTTCTCAGACTAAGGAAGCTACACATGTATAGGTCTAACAGAGCATTTGCTTGAGATCAAACTCAATGAACGTTAATTGCCTTTCCTCCTAATGTTCTCCACCGGAGTTACTCTCTCCTTAGAAGTCTAATTTGAGGATCCGGCATACCTACAGGTAAGATCATTCAGAATAAAAGTTTTTCAGAAAAGGATGCAATAGAAATAAAAGCAGGAGTCTGTGCATAAGAACTGAGACTCAAGATATGGGCCAGGAAATCAGGCTCAACAGTTCACAACTCAGGAGTGAAACAATGAAGAAGCTTAGTTGCTAAGACTTCAAGGTCTAAGTTCATCCTGCCTTGAGTTCGGCTTGATCTGTGAACAAGTGCAGGGAGGAGCCTACAGGTGGGGAGAAAATAGGTCAAACTTTGGGGAATAAGAGATAAAGAGTCCAGGATGAGAAATCTTGCCTAACACCACCAGCATTTCTGGCTGTGTCTTTCTTTACTTCTCCAAGGACGTGCTCTGTGCAGCCAAATTATACTGTCATTGATCTCCAGTGATGAGTAATAATTTTCCCTATTGTGTCTGTAATTCTGTGTGTTCTTGTATATTCCCTCTCTCTCTCTCTCTTATGCTCTTTTTCCTGCATTATACCCACATGCGGTTGTGGTGGTTTTAAACATGTCTCCAAATTCTTTGACATGCCTGCCACAAGATGTAGAGTCTAATTCTCTTTCCTCCAGCCTCGGTGACACTTCTAACAAGTTGGATGTGGCAGAAGTGATGCTGTGTGACCTCCGACTCTAAATTAGAGAAAGTGACACAGCTTTTGCCTGGCTCTCAGGACACATGCTTTAGGATCCCAGAGCCAACATGCTGGAGAGTTCACAGGAGAGAGCACAGAGAGAGAAAGAGATGCCCAAAGAGCCCAGCTATTGCAGTCCTCAGCTGGGAGTCTGACCAGCATCACCTGCCAGATGTGTGACTGACCTTCAGATCGTCTCAGTCCCAGGCTTTGAGACGCTCTTGCTAAGGTCAAGCAGAGCAGAGATGAGCCTTTTCCTGTGTGCCCTGAAATCCTGACCCAGGGAAACCAGGACTACAATACAGGGTTGTTTTATGCCACTAAGTTTTGTAGTAATTTTTTATGCAGTCATAGTAACTGGGACCGATTTTTTTTTTTTTTTACTAAAACTAGAATGCTACCATAACAAAACCTAAAATGTAGCTTTGGGAGCAGGAAGCAGCTGAAATAAAGCTGGAAGGACCTTGAAGAAAGTGTTGGAGAAAGCACAAAGAGCCATGAAGAGACCGTTATTGAACTTTGATGGCCATGAAAGAAGCTGCTAGTAAGGGCTTAAAGGAAAGTAAGGAAAATATTGTTGAAAGCTACCGGAAAGAGAATCTTTGCTATATAGTGGCAGAAAGTTTAGCAAAAATGTTGCTAAAGGTAAGCAAAAGGATAAACCTAATGAACTTTAGTTAGGAAATTTCTAAGCCAAGGGCTGAAGTTGCCACCTGACTTCTTTTTGCTACATGTCGTCAAATATGGGAGAAGAGAGATAAGCTAAAAGAAGAACTTTTAAATATAAAAGATACAGGGCTTTCTGGGTTCTAGAGAATATAGTTTCATTGTTAGTCTCTCCGTTTTTCAAGTTAAAAAGCTTCAGAACAAGATCAAATCCCTGGTGGGGCTGTCAAATATTTTATTAAGACCTCAGAAATATTTAAGGTTGTGTCTCTGTATAATAATAACATGTAAAACATATGCAATATATACTTTAAAAAAAATCTCTACAGTGCCAAATACGGTGTCTAAGACATGATAGGTACTAAAAATTTTCCTGTTCAAACTGTATTATCCAGTGTGCCTTTTGCCAGTCAAAGTATGTTGATCACTGGTATCTGTATTTCAGCTATTTAAGGAAAGGAACAGAAATGAAAAAAAGAAATGAACCGTAAACCACGATAAACTACCTTCTTTTTTCTACTTCTACTCATCAAATGCAAACTGATGTGAAGCCACTAGGCATGTAGACAGATGCCCACCTACTAGGCTCTTGCACTGGCTTCTGAAAATCAATTCAATATTTAAAAAATACAGAACGCTAAGATGAGATAGTGAAGAAACATGTAAATAACTCCAAAAGTAATTATAATAAATATGATTTTATTTGGAAATTACAAAATAATAGCATCAGATATTTTAATAGAAAAATGTCCAATGAACATCTTTTCTGTCATTATGTGTCATTATGGCTATATTGATTAAAGTGGCCCAATAAACAGGAGCAGACAATAAAGTGATTTTTAGCTTTACTAGTAACTCAGGTCATTTGGGATGAGGAATTACAATTAGTTTATTTAGACGATGATATTGAATTGTGAAGAATTCAGCAAAAAGTTTATTTAGTTTCTTACATAAGTCAGGCATGATGTTGGTATTTAGGCTGACAAGAAACACAATATGCAAACCTTACTCTTAGGAAACACATGAAGAAACAGGAACACAGATGTATTTGGGGAAAAGACTCATGTTTACTGAGCAACTTATTTTTTGCTTGATTTTATCACCTGTGAGACTAGATACTTCTTTTTTCAGGGTAGAGACTGACTATTATAACTCTTTGGATTCCAAGTGTCTTAGAAACCAGATTATGTGCATTCAGTAACAATGAAAAATGAATGAATGAAGGAATACATAAATGAATAACACAGACTGAGGAAAAATCCATGGAAAAATCAATATTTAAAAGAAATATATAAAGAATAGTTCACAATCACAGAGAATATCCAGGAGAGAATAATCAAAGGAAGAAAAATTTGATATGGAGGGAGAGGGCAGTAGAGCCCCACATACAATTAATCACTAAGATGTATCAATTTACCACTTAGATCATTAGGACCATTTCCTAACTCACCTTCCTATCATTATAGATTGACCCGACCAGGTAAATCCCTCTTGCTTGGAAGGAGTCCGTCTTTCCCTTTTGTGTCTCTTCACCACTGGAATGTCCTTTGTGCTGCTGTGAATGCAGAATGTGGGGTTCTGAATCTGATATCTGACACCACTTCTCTGGGTAGGTGGGGTGTGTGTGTACCTGTATGTGTGTGTAGGGGTGAGGAAAGGCAGATACAGAGCCAAGTATAAAGTTGATTCTATACTCTGATAATTAAAACACAGAAAGCTTTCCAAGTACCTGGAAGTACTTGAAACCTGCAGACTTCACTCTTTTTTTTTTTTTTTTTGACTATTATTTATTTCTTTATTTTCCTTTGTACTTTATCATTTTTATGTCACTATGTAAACACCAATCAACACTATAAATTGAGATTCCTTTGACATAGAAATTCACTAGCCACTGCTTTTCCTTTCTGCAAAGAATAAAATAAGCTATGAAAAGTAGTTTTTTATGGTTTATCATAGGCTAGGACATTATCTAAATAAAGAAATCTTCAGGAACATTTTTTCCTATAAGGATGTACCTGTACAACAACAGACTTCACTCTTGTAGTCTGAGTTCTCACACTGCCTGGGATCCAACAACAAAAGATTTGTTAGAGTCCTCGTTGCATGTGCCATTGTCGTCAGACAGCAAGAATATTTAAAATTGCCTGAATCAACTAACAGACATTCTTGCTTCACAGGCTAACAGAATAAATGTCCAATGAGATAAAGCTTGTTGAAAGAAATAGGGAGTTATAATATATACCACCACTTGCTTTTTTATGTATAGTAAAAATATGTTATTCATGTTAAAGATGAAGGCTAAACATAAAGTATGTCTAAAGATGAAGTGTTTGTTTCCTTAATTTCCCTCAGTTTTGAATGGAAGCAAATATGGCTTTACTCAATGTTTTCCCAGATGGTTTTAATAATAAATATGACAAATTCTATGTGATAAAGTAATTGAAAAAACAGCTTTTGTTTGCCAGCGAATATCAAATCATTACTGGATAATTTACCTGTTTTAAATATGTATTGCCTTCAGGAATGTCTTGTGATTTAAGATGTGTACGTGTTTACAGGAGATTTATAACTTGCCGTCTGTTTACCATTATCACTTTTCAACCACGGTCATGTTACAGAAAATAAATCACTGGAATAAAACATTCAGGAAAATTGTGTGTATATTTCTACTGCCCCGTGCATGAGAAAAGTTCAACAGAGCCTATTAACTTGAGAAAAATACTAATCAGAGCAATTTGTTCCAAGGAGAGGGAGGAGTGGGGGAGAAGGGCCACATTTAAACTTAATGAGTGCCGCAACTTGGACCTAACTCCTGAAACATTGTGTATCAACGCTGTAGAAAATTAAAAATATGGCATCCACTGATAAGAAATAAATCTAAGTTAATATATAACTAAATCAATAAATATAATGTGCTTCCAAATCAGTTATCTATTGGGTAAGTCAGATTTACTAGCAGGTGTTACAATGTTTCTGGAATTCAGTGTGGACTGAAATCACCTATTGCTCTGCATTAACACAGGCAATAGTGCATTCTATAAAAAAACAAGGTAGATATTTTATATAGGTTTAACGCATGAACCTTCTCTCCTTGTCCTGCCCAAGATGTTAACATTGATCACAAAATAATAATAATTAAAGTAAATTAAACTCTAATGGTGGAGTTTTACACATCATTTGGCTAGGGGTTATAATTGGTTTTTATCTGTATGCACTTTCCAATGTCCTTGAATACCATTGTAAAGGCACTCACATATGCCTTTGCAGGTCAAGCATCTCAACCTTACTACAATCATGAGAGATTTATTTTTAATCACATCATTTTTCCCCTTTTGAAATGTGCCTTTTTCTGGATTATGTTCTTACTAGTAGCTAATAGAAATTTAGTCAAGTGGCCAGTTTACTGAGACCATTTAAAAATGATTTGTTTGCTAAAAATCCTCAAAACTCAAGATTTCTAGGTGACATACTACTGCTGAAAAAAGCAAATTCTCAGTTATCTATCACAATCAGCCAGACAGAAGTAGATTTTCTCTAGCTGGCTAGAAGCAGATGAGAGGTGAGCGTGGGATGCTGGGAACAGGGTTGGAAGAAAAATTAATGTTATTTCTCCATTTTAGGATGAGTGTATGTTTGACAATTCAGAATCATACAGTCTTGTGCATTGATTCATTGGGAAATATTTATTAAAGAGATAACTATGTGCCAGGTGCTGGGAATAAAATGGCAAGTGAGACGTCAAGATCAGGGCTGTGACAGGGCAAAGGGATCAGATACGATGTGTGACTCACTCTACAATGTTCTGGACAAGTAGATTTGTATTGATACTGCTGTCTCTGGTGTTTACTTATTCCTCTAATTATTAAAAAATATTCCTTATGTTGTTCTGAAATTTTTAAAGCTTCAATTCCTTATTCTTAGTTCAAACTCTGTGGCCAAATAGAATAAGCCCATCCCTTTTATATGAGGCAATTTGTCAAATTTAAAAAGATAGCTATCACTCATCTCCTGACTTCTCTTCCTCATGTCAGACACTCCCTTTGTCTTCATCCATTCCTCCAGTGACATAGTATCACATTCCTCGCCTTTTGGGGTAATCTTGTTACTACACAGTGCAATTTGTCAGTGTCATTAATCAACTGTGGTATCAGTAGAACCATCTACCGAACTTCAGATGCTGCACAACTAACACCAAATGAAAAATAAAAATGAGGCCCTCCCTTACTTGTTAAGTCTGTCAAAGCCTGGGGTCATATTACACTTTATTTTATTTATTTTATTTCTGAATGTTTTCTTTCTGTGTTGTTGCGAGGAGGAATGGTGGGAGCACACCACGCTATCAATCTTTTAAAACTCCAGATTTTCCACATGGCTTTAGGCTTTGCCCCCATCGTCTTTCTACTGCTCATTTGTGGTCAGTGTTTAGACCCTCATTATAGTAGGGAAAAATCTGTAACTCCTACATCTTCTAATTCTTAATTTGGCTCATTGTTCTCTCCTGTGAAGATTGTTTTAATTTTGTAACTGACTGTCATCAACATGTTGAATACCTTTCCCAGCTTAATGTCAGCAATTGGCTTGATCAGTGTGCTATTTATATCGTCATCTAATCATTCATGAAATTCTCATACTGTCTCTGTCAGAGAAGTCTTGGTCTCTATCATGAAGAATAAAAAAAGACATTGGTCAGAAGAAGTGAGAAAATCCCAGGAATATGTGATCCTCTGGTCACATACAGACAGAAGCAGGAGGGCTTAAGGAGAGGCATGGACCAGGACTGAAAGGTGCTCACATATGTCAATGATGTGTAAGCATCAATGGGGTGACTATTTCAACCAGCATTTTCTGAGACATTCAGAAACTGATTCAGTTAGTTTGGGTTGATGCATTGGAATTTATAATTTAACAAGATTGCCTAGCAATTCTGATGTGAGTAGGGGGTATCCGCTGTGTTAAGAGTTGCTGATACAGGGAAAATGTCAGCAGCTTCAAAGACAAACGAATCGGTTGCATAGTCCAGCCCCACCACTTATAAATTAGTCTCTCTGAGCATCAGTGTCCTTATTTGAAAAATTAGGATTTCAAAACCTACTTCATAGTTTTAAATTAAAATTTAATCAATATAACGAACATAAACCACTGAGAACGTAACAGGCACTAATTGACGATTTTTTTTTTTCTTCTCTTACCATTCAAACTCAAGATGTACTGTGGTTAGATTGATGGGCCAACTACTTCTGGAAAAAACATTTGTGTTATTGATCACAAATTGCATGGTTGTATCAATAAGGCTGAATATAGACGCAACTAAAAATGTGATCTCAGCTTAGAGTAAAAGGTACCTTATAATTATTTTTCTCATGGGATTTTAAGTCTTGAATACAACACATTTAAACACCGCTGAAGTCTGCAATACTGACGTTAGACTGGGAAGATTGACCAGTTAGTGTGGTGCTAGAGTCTTATCTCTGATAACACACAGGGTACAGGGATTACTAGGCTCAACCATACTTTATCAGTTTTGGAATTAATTTCGAATTTCCATGCCAAACAAGAACAATGTTAATTTCTATCCCCAAAGTTTCAATTCAAATTCTTTCATAAGCACTTAAATGTTAAAAAAAAAAAAAAAAATCCAATTGTACCTTCAACCTTGACAGTCAAACCAAGGGACTAAAACTTTTTTTTTTTTAAAGAGTTATTCACATGCTGGTACATTGCGAATCAGAGGCATAGTCAACTAAAGGTACCTTGGAGTTACATTCTTAAGAGCCTGAGACAAGGTTTATGTGATTTCCTGGATATGTCATTTACAGATCAATACTAAAACAATTGATTACCTTATAAATGGTCAAACTGAATTGGTCAAAAAGACATTTTAGTCATTAAGACAAAACTATCAGATGAGCTAGTCAACCCTATATTGATGACTAAGTACTTAGCAGTGGTATTGTTCAAAATTACTGCTTTAGCTCCAAATCGATCCAATCCATGTTGCCTCAAAGCAATGTCTGTTTGTAAACACAGATCAATGAAGATCCAGTCTAGTTATAGTAGTTATCAACTTGAAAATCAACATAGGAAGAAATACACATATGTGCTTAATAGATACTTTCTGATAATGAATGAAGACTTCTCAGTTTAGTGACTAGGTTTTATTGCATTTCTGCTTATTCTGTCTATCAAAATGTATGATTGTGTTCACATTCCCAAAGTAGTAAAAATTTTCAAAAAATTATTGGTTTGGCAAGTCAATAATGGTGTAACTAGCAATGGACTAGGTGGTACAAATAATCAAAAATAATAAGTCAATTATTGATAAAGAATAATAAACCAAAAATATGTCATGGAACTGAAGCATATTTCTCACAATTTAGCTATTTAAAGAGGAAAGCAAAAAATCCAACAGTTTTGCTGTAATTCTTTCCTTCATTTGGCATGTTAGGTCATTGACCTGTGTCAATTCAAGAGGAACATAATCTTTGCTATTTAAGGAAGAAAAATGGTTCATTGTTTGCAGTGTCAGCACACTACGGTTACCATTCATTACACCCTAAAAACCAGGTAGGTGCTCACTGACCTATGGCTGCGGCGATGCAGAGGAATGGTCTCCATCTAACATTGGGTTAGCACTTTTGCACCTAACAATATAAAGTGGCATCCAGAGCAATGTGGTTATGGTATAGTGGCCTTAGAGGAGATTCAGCAGAACCTGCCCTTAGGGATAATGTAGAATCCAGTGTTCCATGTCAGTGCATTGCAACTCTTCATGGATAAAGTGACATTTTACTTCTTGAGTATTTACTCGTAAAATTGAGCATATTATACATTGATTTTTATTTCTTGTTTACATAAATTATTTAATAAATATTATCAAATCTATACAATGTACCTTGGGACTTTTGCTTTTTTAAAAGTTGCAACCTTTTGACAACATAGAATCTTTCTCAATTATGTATGGATAAATTACCCCAATGAAATTATTCATGTACATTTTTATCATTTCTTACTTGCATACTTTAGTTGTGATACTATTCTAAAACTCACTTTGTAGAAAATAAGAAATAATGCAATCTCAGGGTTTAAAGAGTGTGCCTAAGATGAACTAGTCAAAATTCCCATGATACGGTTCTACAAAGCAGTCACAAAGTGCTTATTTAATAGATTTTTAAATTCTTCCAAAGATGGGAACTCAATACTTTCCTCTGCCATTAAAAAATATTTTTCTTGTAGTGTGCTGAAATCACTCTCCTTAAAGTCTTTCAGTTGATGCTGAATTCAGATCTTCCTTTTGGGACTGAGGGCCTCTTTCTTCAGTTGCATGAAGTGTTGGCTGCTGACAGCTAACTGTTGAGTCTTTCCTCAGAAATTACTCGCAGCTGAAACTCAAGTTTATCTTCTTCCCAGGGGGCTGCCCTGACCCAATGACTGTTTGATTGGGGTGTGTGTTGGGGGTGTGTGGTATAAACCCCCAGCCATTTACCTTATTTCTGGACAACTCTGAAAGATTATCTCCACTCTGAGATCCCTGTGCAATGAACGAGGCTTAATTTGTGACCTCTTTGCAGTGCGATTTTTCTCTCCATCCATTCTTGCTTTCTGCACTTCCTTACAGGTGTTTCCCACAGGTAGTCATCCATGAAACTTCTGCATGCAACTTTGCATCTCAGAGTCTGTTTACAGGGAATCTTACCACAAAACCTCTGTCATTTTTCCAACGTGTACACTTTGGGATCTTGCTGAACAAGTCTAATCATTTAAGCATGACCTAAATATTCAGAGAAATCAAAGGACATTTCTTCATTTTCCATGCATATGTCACTGTAATATATAGCTTGATATTTGCAGTTCATTTAAGTAGTTAAACGAAATGCTTAATAAACTAAATCTAGAATTCGGGAAAGCAGAATTTTAAGAGCTCCATGGTAGTTTGTAAAGATGATCATTGATTCTTCCCATTTCTGCATTCCCCTCTGCAATGTGCCATCGCAGTTTCTTCCATCAAGAGGTGAGTTTGGTCATTTCATTTGCTTTAGCAATTGGGGTGTTAAACAAAGATGATGAAAGCAGAGGTTTTGAAAGTGTTTGCACTTTGGTGTTTGCCCTCACTTATTGCTATTTTGAAACAGGAAATAGCCATATTAAGAAGCTCCAGCTTCGCTGCTTGGGCAAGAGATACCACATGAAGCCCAGATAAGCCGCTACAGACCACTCAGTTCACCAAATACCAGACAAAAGGATGAGGCCATTCTAGACCATCTGGTGCTAGCTGATTTGACCCAAACCAAAAGAACAGCCTAGCCAACCCACAAAATCATAACAAATAATAAATATCCGTGGTTTTAAACCACTAAGCTATGCTAAAATTTGAAAAATCTAATAGATAAATCTCCTTATAAATTATACAGATAATCAAACATGATTCTGTTTTCCATCAGATATTCGAATAATCATACAGGCACAGAATTGAAAGGTTTAATGAGTTATATTGTTAAAACATTATGTGTTGGATGAGTTTTATTTTCAACACTGATTAAGCCAGATTTGTGTGAGTTAGGGTAAGTCAATGATGTAGAAAAAGTGAAACAAGTGTAAATCTTATATATTAGGTTAGTTTCTAAAAGTCAGAATCTGGGTCTTCGGTGGCATTCCCCAAAGTATATTCTGAAGAGTACTAGTTCAAAGGAATGTTAATAAATATTTGCTTAAATAATTTGCTCCATGGCCAAATAAATTTGGGAAACAATATGTTGAAATGACTTTTTCATTGCAGAATTTATTGGAGGTTTTAGTACCCTCATGCACTGGTAACTTCTGAGACAGAAATAAATTATGAATTATTTCTAAAATAAGCTTAACTATCGGTATTGGACATCTGTGGACATCCATCAACCAATTTCAGTAACTGCATCCTAATATCTATCAAGGAAAACACTCCCATTCCCACTATTTATTTGTGATTTTGGTAATTGACATTCTACCAGAACCCCAGCATGGAGCAGGAGATACAGGCTTAACTCCAGTCTACTCATGATATTTTCCTAGACATGGTGATTGATTTGGAGATGAACATGTAAACCAAACAGATAGTATAACACAAACATATTTTTATCAAGACTATGGAAGAATCCGTCACTGTGTTGTGAGTAGGGCTGAGAAGATGTGAGGACTACAGGTGCTCGCTCCATCCTTCTGCTTGGAGCCCAAGGAGACAGCAACAGTGAAGGCAAGGAAATTCAATCATACTGTGTAATCTGAGCCAATATTCCTAAAACCCCTCACAACATTTGGCTTCTTGAGATAATACATTTTACTCTTGTTTAAGTAGATTTAGATTGATATTTTGTCATTTGAAACTGAAACAGTCACAACTGATTACAAGTTCTATTTTTTTTACAGTAATTTTGGAGAACTAGTGTTTCACAAAACACTTTGAAGAAATGTAGAGTCAGTTAGTTGAATAGTTAAATAAACCTATCTGGATCAAAGTCTCATCTTTACCGTGAATTAACCTTATAACTTTAGGTGTGATACTTAAGCTCTCTGTGCTTCAGATTGTTTATAAAATGGATATCATCATACAGCTTGCCTGATAAGGGTGTTGTGAGGATGTAATGATTTAGTACATGTAAAACATTTTAAAACACTTAGAAAAGTGTCACATAATAAGTGCTCAAAAAGTTTAGGTAAAGAGTAAACTGAATAGTAACTTTCATAATCATGGTGTTTAGTTAACAATAATGTATCAATATTGCCTTAGCAATTGTACCAAATGTGCCACGCCAATTTAAGATGTTAATAATAAGGGAAACTGGGGAGGAGGGATAACAGGAGTATATGGGAACTCTCTGTACTTCCCATGCAATTTTTCTATAAACTAGAACTGCTCTGAAAATAGTCTATTTTTCGAAGTGATTCTAAACACCTGAATTAGTCCTTAGAGAAAAGAAAGTAAGCATAAAATAGCTATATTACTATGTTTTGTTAAGAATATCGCACATAACCAATATATATCTATAACAAATTGTCTCCCCAATCTTTTAAGCATTCAAGAAAATCGTGTGGCTATAATGATCAGAGTTTGAGTGAAAATAAATTAAACTTGAAGCCATAAAAAAAATAATCTAGGTAGACAGTACATTGAATAGCAATGTTTAGAATCATAGATTTCTAGAATTTTTAAGAGATAAAAAGGCATTGGTGATTTTCTAATTTAATATTCTTCATATTGCAGTTGAAGAAACTGAGAACCAGAGAGGCAAGTGATTTGCTCAAGGTCAAATAGCTAATGAGTGGATGAGAAAATAATTCTCATTGTTATCATCTGTCGTGCTTTAATGGAGTTCAAGGTTTTCCAAAGTAAGGAATAATTATTGTTGAGAGTCCTTAAGGGTCCACTTTGCTAGTGGTTTAGTTTATAGTTTCCATCTAAATAATAACACCTGTGCTTGGGAGTAAGAATCTGCTGGGGTCAAAGAGCCAAGAATTATGTCCACAATGTTTGTGACATTAGTAGACCAGGAATTTTAGCCAACATTTTATATTAATGATATAATAAGTTCTTAAGAGTTTGGAATGTCCCTAAATGAGTTCATTATATTGAAAAACCTTTATTTCTTTAGTCCATGGTTTTCTTTCTGTTTTCAGTGATTTGCATGTTAAATTTAGTGTTTAATCCATTTGTGTGTGTGTATGTGTGTGTATATACATATATATACACATACACATATATATATAAAGATTACTGTGTTTTTTTTTTACTTTACCAATACATTTTTAAAAATGGAATATATTTGTTATAATGCATCTGAATGATGATCTCAAATTACTAACCCAACAATCATAGTGAAGAATTTTCATCCATTAAGAAGTATTGATTCATGAGAAATCTGTCAGTAGTTAAAAAAGAGGTGAGCAGGTATCTGTCACCTTAGTGGAGAAAAAAAAAGGTAAAAAAATCATTTTTTATGTACCATATGAAAGCTTTTTTTCCTCACTCTTCTTGCCTTTCAGATAGAGGTTTTAGTTAAAAATTTTCCATGGCCACTGAGTCAAAAATACCTCCTGTTATTGAGGATTGCTTGCAAGGTACCCATTGAGTAGAGGCTTCCATAGCAATTTGGGAGTATAGTATCTCAGGGGATTGGCTCATTTCCATATAGAATATTACCTTGGCTCTCTCAAAGCCACTTTGGACATACACAGATAATAAATCTAATTTTGAGAAGTAAAAGTAAAAGCAACTTAGGAAATAGTAGAGTGCAAACCAAGAACCATTATTATTAAATTTACTTTAAAAAAATTTTAGAAGACTCTGGATCCAGACTGTTAACATGTTAATGGGAATGATCATCTTGTTATGAAAGATCTATCATTACAAAAACCAGTAAATATTGAGGAAAATTAATCAGAAAGTTGTGCTTTAATTAGTCTGATGTTTAATTGAATTGTTAAAAAAATAAAATAAAAAACTTAATTACGGCTGTTCCGAGCTATGGGTAGGTTTCACTTTGCAATATTGTTTACATGTGTCTTGCCTCTTTCTTAGAAAAATTTTAGAATTAGTAATCTGCCATGATTAATCTGATTAATGGCATTTAAAACACAAAATCTATGTAGAAATATAGAAATAATATCTTTAAAATAACTATCCACACAATTTCCTTATCAATAGCAAATTTCAGTGACTATAACTTTACTTATATAGGTTTAATATAAGAATCCAGATTTCTGGTAATTGTTAAAAAGAAATTGATTATTAGATTAAAATTATAGCAGCTTGGGCAATTGTATGGAATTTTGTAGAACAATAGTACCCTTCAACTACATTTCCTCATAGTTATTGCTTTCTGACTACATTTTACATTTGAATATGGAAAAGCTTAAAAATTAACATTAATATTCATACTATATTAATGTTGACTGAAATGGCTGTTTTTGTTGTGATATACTGTGGAGTAGATCCAGGCCAAAAAGAGAAAAATCTAGTGTAGATACTCCACAAGAATGCCCTTAGCTTTTATTAGTTTCAGTATTGAGAGGCAGAGCAGGCAATTTAGAAAAGGAAATAACATAGTTTCATTTCGGTATCTTAAGTTTGGAATGCTTTTTGAAAAGTTTAGCAGTTACCACGAAAAACACAGGTCCTCAGAATCTAGGTAACAGTTAGCCTGCAAAGCCATGCCTCCCTCTTTAATTTCCCCTGTTTAACCCGTGATGCGATCCTTTTCCATGTCAGTATTAGCAGCATATTGTCTTTGATCCTCTGCTATAATAAAAATAGATGGTTTATTTAAACAAAGCTAAAACTGCTGAATATTTTGTTTTGTATACAAATAATTCACGTAAAAATTCCATAGCTATTATTTATAGAGAAATTTGAGATTTTTAGGTGGAATGAGAAGAATACACTTATACTTTTCTTTGAACATTTGTGTACTCTGATTTAGACTAGGAAGAATGATTCCTATGAATGGCACCTTGAATTAGTAACGTGCAGGACAGACACATGGCTTGATGGGAGGCATTAGACACTCATACTAGGGACAGGATTAAGACCTGCATCCTACAAAATAAATTGTAAGTTTATGCCTAAATCACGATTTTTAAAAAGAATAAAGAGTCCAGGCATGGTGGCTCACGCCTGTAATCCTAGCACTCTGGGAGGCCGAGGCAGGAGGATTGCTTGAGCTCAGGAGTTCGAGACCAGCCTAGCAAGAGCAAGACCCTGTCTCTACTAAAAATAGAAAGAAATCAGCTGGAAAACTAAAAATATATAGAAAATATTAGCAGGGCATGGTGGCGCATGCCTGTAGTCCCAGCTACTCGGGAAGCTGAGGCAGGAGGATTGCTTGAGCCCAGGAGGTCAAGGTTGCTGTGAGCTAGGCTGACGCCACGGCTCTAGCTTGGACAACAGAGTGGGACTCTGTCTCAAAAAAAAAAAAGAATAAAGAAATATGACATTTGTTTTACCCTTAGCATGTATGAAATACTTTTAAATACTTGATTCAAGGACGCCACTTAATGAAAAAGGTAATAGCTTTTATAGTCAAACACACTGGGATTGGAGCTCTGCCCCTGTCCCTTAGCTACCTTGGGCTGATTACTTCATCTTCTTCTATTTCTAAACATGCATTTGAATATTTGGAAAATGTAGTGAATGGGTTGATCAAATGAAACTTGATTATATTCTTAAAGGGAGGAAAAGAAAATAATGAATACAATCATCAAATTGGTCATTTCAAAAGTCATTAGTATTTGTTTGCTATAATAGCTAGATAGTATGCACCTTTAAGAGTAAGTAATAGAACTCAGTCTTGGTCTCCTGTTGTATCATCTAATAACGAATAATAGTGAATTTCACCTGGCTAAACACTCCACACCCAGAGAAAATGTTACTCACCCAGGCTCTAGAAATAATTGTCCTGTTATAACTAACTTCAGTTATACTTGGGCATACCATAGGCATAAGCTACGAATGCAATGAAAGCTACTGATACAACTGCATAAACAGCACCTGTCAGGCAATAGTACGAATGTTGCCAACACTCTTAAATTGTCAACTGATAGGCAGTATCTACTCTGTCTGTGGCATCTTTGGTTAGATAAATAATTTTAAATCCTGCTGTGGGCTCATCACTATGTTTGAAAAGTTCTTTAGTTAATTCCTTACATCACAGCAAAACTCTTAGCAGTGGTAAATCAAACTGCAGAGATGACAGAGTTTAACTTTATATTAACAGTAACAATTGCAGGATACCAAGGTGAGGATGCAGCTTTGCAACAGTGGAGCCTTTCTGGAGAGAAACACCACAGATCTCCTGTCTGCTTTGGTCTGTTCGTCCTTGTATTTTAGCTCTGACATGTTATATCACCGGTAGGTTTGTCACTCACGTTGCAATTAAAAAGCAAAAACAAAAAAGAAAAACCCAGGCAAGTGACGTTCTTGTTTTTTAGAACAGAAGTCTTGAGATGTCATCCATTCTGAATGTGTTCATTCATTCAAGAATGATAAAGCATTGCTTGAAATTGTTTCAAAACCAAAAAATAAAAAATAAACAAAAAACGAACAGACCTTGCTTGAAAAAATAAGTACATATGTCTGTTTCATTAAAAAAATGCATTAAATGGTTAAGTAATTTGCCCATAGCTGTTTACTCAGTAATTCTGCAAAAAAAAAAAAAAAAAAAAAAAAAAAAAAAAAAAAAAAAAAAAAAAAAAAAAATCCGGGAGCAGAAATGGAAAATTCTAACATTGAAAGTCTTGCTCTGATTACTAAAGAGTATTTTTCTTAAGGTAACACATTGCTGTTGAGACTAAAACAAAATAAAATCAAAACTTTTGTCTTAGTTAGAGGTTGAATTTATAAAGCAAAAGGCTTTGCACAGTACTTTACACACAGTAGGTACTCAATAAACAACTATGCAATATACTATACTAGTGCTTCTCAGTCTGGCTGCATGTTCAGATCACCTGGGGGGCTTTTTAAGCATACCAAAATGCTGGGGCCCACCCAGACCAATTGAAATGCAATCTCTAAAGGGAGTAAATACTTCAGCTCAAAACACTGAGTCTGTTCTCTTGATTTCTTCCTCTTCCTTCTCCTTTCCCTCAGATTCTTCCCACATCTCACTTATTTCCAGCTTTTCCATTTGTACTACAATTTTACTTCATGGTTGTAAGCATGCTCAATTCTCACCTGAGTAAAATAAAATGTTGCCCAGAATCCCACTTTAGCTATTGTCCTCTCTCTTCAATGTACTTCAAAAAGAGTTTTTGAAAGAGGAACCTGTACTTCTATCAGCATGTTTTCTCTATTCTTATGACCACTGCTCTCCTTAAAACTTTTGTCATAAGTTATGAATTTCCTGAAATAACCGCTAACTGGTTCATGGTCTTTGGCTTTCTCCCTCTGCTATGGTTTGACTGTCCCCTTCTAAACTCATGTAAAAATTTAATTGCCATTGTCATGATATTAAGACTTGATTAGGTCATGAGGACTGGGTCCTCATGAATGGATTAATGCTGTTATCTCCAGAATGGGTTAGTAATTGCTGGTTTGGGCTCCTGGTGAGAGGACAAGCTCAGCCCCCTTTTCTCCTTCTGTTTCAGGTACTCACTTGCCTTCCACCTTCCACTTTCTGTTGTGGGATGACACAGCACTAAGGCCCTCACCAGACGCCAGTGCCACGGTTTTGGTGTTACCACCCTCCAGAAATGTGAGTCAAATATATTTATGCTTATTTTAAGTTACTCAGTCTGTGCTATTCTGTTATGGCAGCAGAAAATGGGACTAAGACAGAAAATCATCAGGACTGAGAAGTGGGGCTGTTGAAGTATACAAATACCTGAAAATAGAAGCAGATTTGGAACTGGGTAATGGGCAGAGGCTGGAAGAAATTGGAGTAGCAGGCTAGAAAAGCCTAGATTTCCATGAATGGGGTGCTAAGGGCGATTTTGGCGAGGGCTCAGAAGAAGAGGAGAGCTGTAGTGAAAGTCTGAAACTTCTTAGAAATTGCTTGAGTCATGGTCAGTCATGGTCAGAATGTTGGTAGTTCCAATAACTAGGGTTCTGATGTAACAAGGCCATCCTTGTTATAAAGTTGCAAAGAACATGGCAGAATTGTGTCCCTGTCCTAGGACTTTATGGCATGCAGAACTTAAGAGCGATAAACTAGGATATCTGATGGAAGAAATATCTAAGCAGCAAAGCATTTAGGCTAATAAATGGCTACTTTTTACTGTATACAGTGAGATATGAGAGGAAAGAAATGACTTTCTTTCAAATTTATAATTAAAAGAGAAACAGAATAGAAAGATTTGAAAATTCACAGCCTGGCTGTGTAGAGTGAGGAGTATTTAGGAGAGCAAAGCAGGTGTTTACATCAGGATGAATTGTGCCTTGAGTTTCACCCATATCTGATTTAAATGAGACCCTGGACTTTAGACTTTTGAGTTGATACTGGAAAAATCGATACTTTCAGAACCATTGGGATGAAAGGAATGTGTTTTGTGTGTGAGAAGGACATGAGTTTTGGGACCCCAGGGGCAGAATGCTATGGTTCGCATGTCCTTTCTAAAACTCATGTTGAAATGTAATTGCCATTGTGATGGTATTAAGAGAGGAGACATTTAAACAGTGATTAGGTCATGAGGACTATGGCTTCATGAATGGATTCATGTGACTATCTTGGGAGTGGGTCAGTTAATGCAGGAGTAGGCTAATGATAAAAGAATAAGTTCAGTCCCCTCTTTTCTCCCTGTCACTTGCCTTTCACCCTCTCCTGCCATTGGATGATGTAGCAAGAAAGCCCTCACCAGATGCTGGCAGCCGGCTCTTGGACTTCCTAATTTCTGGAAGGATGAGCCACATAAATTTCTCTTCACTATGTATTAACGAGCCGGAGGTATTCTGTTATAGCATCAGGGAATGGACTAAGACACCTTCTTTGATTTAACTCCACAGTACAGCTAGCTAATGCCAATCTGAACATATTACTTTAATGAACAAAACTCCACGTGGATACCTTTCTTCTATAAATTTGGGCCACGTTTATTTGTTCATCATACTAGGCCATTAGTGATCTAGCCTTTCCCTGTATTTTTTTTTCCTGCCACTTCCTAGCTCACATTAGAAATAATGAGGTGTTTGTGGCTCCAAGGCGCATGGTCTTTCTTCCCTGCTCAGGTCTTACGTTATGCCATTATTTTTGCCTGGTTCACTCCTCTCTCTTCACATAGCTGTATCTCATTCACCCTTTAAGTTTCAGTTCAGGTGTCATCTCTAGGATGGCTTTGCTACAACCTTAGTTTGAGTTGTGTTCCACTTCTCAGACTTCACAGAGAACCAAGTATAGATTGGTTCTAGGGCTAGCAAGGAAAGTGAGAACAGATCATGTAGAATGTTGAATTTAGACCAAGAAATACAGAGTTTTAATTTCAAGGTTTCATCTGCTAGGAAATTGGTGTTCCTCAACAAGAGGGTGACAAACATACTTCTTTGCTTTAAGAAGGCTGAGCTCTCTATTTAATAGGTTTTATTATTTTTTAGGTGTGGTTAGAGCCCTAGGTCAGGAAACAACTGCCATTGAAAAGACAACTTATTACTCACAGTTCCCAAGAAGAGGGGGCAGGCCCACCACAACATACCACACCATACTACAACACACCACAACACACCATGGGGTGGGGAGACACACACAGGGAAGCACTGTAATTGCTCAGAAGGCAGGCAGAAAAGAGGAAACTGTGGGCAAGAAGCTTTATTGTAGTTTCTGTGGGAAGGGGAATGGGCAAGGCAGGGTAAACAGGCTTAAGGTTGGCTATTTTGAATAATTTCTGTGAGCACTGGAGCCTAAGGGCTGTCCCATGTTGTCTGGTACCTGGCCCTGTGGTGATTAGGGAAGGTAAATAATAGCCCAAAATGTGAGAGCCCAATACAGAAGATGGTTGGGAGTGTGGGCTCTGGATTGGTTGGTTTGCATTTGAAAGGCATGTTCACTGGGTAAGTTTACTGTCTCTATGAATTGAGATAGCAATCTATGTCACACTTTAGGCTAACTCTGGGTGGGGAGGCTGGGGAGGGTTAGTTTCTCCAGGGTTAGAAAGATGCCAGTTGCTAAAGTATCAGAATACAGAAAATAAAATACATAGTTAATACAATTGGCCCTGTCATGCTTTGACATTATACTAAGGAAACTTTGTGGTGATAATAGAGAAAATCTTTAGAGAACAGGGTTAAAGTTGCCTTAAACAGTGTAGAAAATATAGTGGAAATACAGTAGAAAGGAAGAACACATTTAGAAGTATAAAGAGTCCTTATAGGCCAGCCCATAACTAAATTTTCCATTTATATGACATTCACCAAGAAAGTAGATCTGAAATTTCCTGGATCTCTAACAATATCTTGGTAGAGTCGTAAACTGTGTTAAAAGACATATGTAATATATATCTTGGTGTTTTTCTCAGGTCAAATTGGCAGGTCCAGCAGTTATGTTGCTGGAGGGTACATGGTTGGTTGTTTAGTAAAGTATAGTAAACATCAGTGATATTTGGGTATCACCAAAGGAAAGGGTGGTCGTGGTCATGGTTGGGGACACAGGGCAGGAGGATATGGTGGAAAACTGGAGCTGGGTAGTAGGAGGAGGTACTGAAGTAAGTAGTCCTCTCCTCAGAGGGTCTAAGGGTTGACTGATATGAGGTTGTCACCTCCTAGAGAAAGTAATAATTTCTATTAATTTTTGGAATGTCACAAACAGTAGTAACCTCTGCCAGGTTTCCCTTTAGAGAGGGTCTTGTACAGGTGTATGTTTTGTCATAGAGCGAGGAGTATACCAGTATCATGGGCTAAGCAGAGGGTCAACCTGGTAAAAAGCGGAATCCCTAATATCACAGGAGGAAAAGCAATAAATGTCCCATGTCACATTGTTAGGGCCTTAGGAAAGGAAGTCCATGTATCTCACTGGCATGAAGGTGTTGGTGTCTTGGCTGAAGTCACTAGTGCTGGGGGAAAAAGAATCATCTCCGATGGTGAGGTCTTGGGCTGGGGAAATGTCATTCAGGGCGTGTGACTGAGGATCCTTTTCAAGTGGATACCCACTTGGGTGAATGTGGTCCTGTTTCTGTGGCTCAATGGTATTATAATGAAGCTAAGCTATCTGTGTCATTTGGAGGCAATCCTAGGCCTGGGAGAGTGATTTGCGAATATCTCTTAAGTCAAGAGGCTTCTGGGTTCACAGCTGGCAAAAGTGATATTGGCATCCACGATGCTGTTGTAATGGACCAACATGCCAGATCCAGCTGACATCTTTAATGCCCCCTTAATAAGGATGGCCAAATCTAAAACTTTTCAAAAGTCCAAGATTTTGTTTAGATGGGTGATGAGAAGGGTTTTGTTTTGATTGGGTTTTAATTCGGATGGTCTGATTTGGGTATCTGTTATTAGGTGTATACATATGTAGGTATACTACTGGAAGTAGGTCCAGACCCCTCAGAGGTCAACTGGTACACCCAGTCAGTATACCTGATTTGGGTATATGCATTGGGTATTGAGTTTTTGTCAACTAAAACACCTGTGCCTGAGTTTGGAATGCCAGAATTAGCCTGTATTAGCCTAACTCAATGGCATGTAGGCCTCAATATTTGCTCTGTGTGGTTGAAACAATTTCTTACTTGGATGGTTTAAGTGTGGGGATTACAAAACAATGAAAATACCCAGAACAATGCTAATGAGACCAACAGTCAACAATGGTATGTAACTGCATTTGACAGGTGTTTTGTTCTTTTAAAGTTTCCTGTCTGTCTCTGGCTGTTTAACCCTTTAGGTGTTTACCAGATGAACTCCTGGTGGTCCCAGATGGCCCCGTCCATAAGTGACAGTCTCCCTCCTTAAGGTGTACCTACTGACCTCTGAGGGGTCTGGATCTACTTCCAGGAGAGTAATGGCAGGCTTATAAGTATTTTTGAGGCTCCAGGTTTAGCACATGAGGCCCTTGGCATGCTGGAAAGCAGCAGCTCCCAAGAAGATCCATGTGCATTATCTGGGGGTTTTATGTTCTTGAATCAATTGCATAAGCTCTGCAGAGGTGTTTGGTGGGACAGGAATAAAGTGTTCCTTCCTCCTTTCCTTTTGCAATAAGCACTGGTTTGCAATGCCATGATCCTTTGTATCCCATGGGGTCAGAAGATAAACCGTGACAGCATCAAGGCAAGCAACACACGAGTTTACATCCAACACAGCACCTTTTGCAGTGTGCCATGGTCCCTGAGATGGCCCTGAGAGGCCACTATCAATAACAGACACTCCTATCACTAGGGAAATTCCAAGAGTTTAGAGGTCACCTCCCAGGAATTGACAACAAAGCCTGCGCCTTTATTTGAATGAAGTCAAATTCTTTATTAGACACATATGAATGTAGAAAAATTCCTTAATATCTTCAAGCTTAGTTTCTTTGTGTGTAAGATGAGGATAACAACAATTTCTACTTCACAGAATTGCAGTGGTGATGGAATTAATTAATGCGTATTCCTCAGACGTAGTAATTACACAATAAATGATGAGCTATTATTAATATTCCTCTTTCTTCCCCTCTAAAATTATCATTAATTTCTTATAGATGCTTTCAATTAATATTGAGAAAGGGATCAGTTTGATCTGTTCATTTACATTCAAGTTGGAAATAAGCAGTTACGAAGAGGGGAAAAATTATTTTGATCCTCAATATGACCAGTTTTGAATATCTAGATAATTTTTAAGATCTCTTCAAAGTCTGATAGTCTATGATTCTCTGGACTTTGTTACTTTCTTGGTGCAGGGAAAGAAGTGCCTCTTCAGAGAAAGAGCTAGTTCCAGTTTCTACGTTTGCTAATTGTGTGACCTTAAACAAGGTGTCCATCATCTCTCTCTCCCAGGCTTCTAATCTGTTAGATGGGAGAAAATGAGAGTTACCTCAGAGTATTGTTAGATTTGGAAGAGAGGGCACACTGAAAAATACAAAGCACTGTGAATTGCACACAGTAGGTGCCCAATAAATATCCATTTAAAATTCATCCAACAATTAATCTCTTGCATGGCGCCAGACACTAGGAGATGTGAGTGGTACAGTGAGGAATAAAGTGTGATTCTTGTCCTCAAAAATGCTCTTCGTCCGGTTGTAGAGGTAGGCAGGCATAATGGGAGTGGCCATATCGCTGATGGATCTAATTTTCTCTCTTTTCCCTTTCAAATGTAAATGACAATCTCTGAACATATAGTTCTGTCTCCTCTACTTTCATCAATTTACATTTACCTATGTAATTCAAATAAATGATTTTTTTCCAAAGAATTACAGGGGTACAAATGCTTTGGTTACATATATTGCCTTTGCACCACGTGAGTCAGAGCTACAAGTGTGCCCATCCCCCAGACAGTGTGCACCACACCCGTTAGGTGTGAATTTGCCCATCCCTTCCTTCCGCTTCCTACCTGTCCGACAGCCAATGAATGTTACTTCCATATGTGTACATAAGTGTTAACCAATTAGTACCAATTTGATGGCGAGTACATGTGGTGCTTTTTTTTTCTTTCTTGTGATACTTCACTTAGAAAAATGGGCTCCAGCTCCATCCAGGATAATACAAGAGGTGGTTCACTTTTTTATGGCTGAGTAGCAAAATGATTGTTTTAGTAATAAAATTTCAGAAAGCATGGTATATAGGAAAGTTTTTTTTTTCTTGGACAAGGAGGCTTTGATGGCTACTTACTTGCCAAAAAATGGATTCAAGTGACAATAAATAATTTGTTACCAACCTTCTTTTTCATTATACATGGCTGCTAGACAAATTGGGAGCTCAAAAAACCTAGTTTAATTGAATGCTAACATTTATCTTTTAGACTATGGTTGTGAATAAATCATTAAAAAATGAAGACAGCATAAATCGAAAAGATTATAGCTATAGATCTGCTTCTGATTTCTAGCCTGATCTTGGTAGGCTTCAAGATAGTTTGTTCTCCAGTTTTCTTTCCTACAAATATGAGACTATGAAGCTTGATATACAAAGTCCTCACTAGTACTAATTTTATTGTATTCTGAATATTAGAATATTGGAACATTAACAAAACATCCACAAGATGAGGGTTAGATGAATGAATAATACACAAAACATTGTATTATATATGTAAAATTATCATTTTACTAGGAAAATTTCATAAGCTGATTAGATTTCTTAACTATAGAAGTTTCTCAATAAATTTAACATTTTTTATATTTCTCATCTGTTGGAAATATCATTGATTTTTTAAATGGGATCAAAAATGTTATCCATTAAACAGAAAAATGAAAGTAAACATTTTATAGTTTTCTATTCATTTCATTCACAGGTAATTACCTCAGAATTTCAAGATAAGCCAAATATCACAAAATTAATACTCTTGCACCCAAAATTAACTACTTTAAAAAAAAATGGTATTTTTTTCCTGACTTCATTTACTTAGACCATATGCATTTTCAAAAGAATGAGAGGCAGGTGATAAAAATAAACAGACTGCAATAAGATAAAATTAGCGTTTTAAGTATGAAATGAGAGTTTAGTTGATGTTACGGTAGAAACTTTTCCTATCTGACATGGCCATTCTATTTTTCGTTGTCAAATCTGGCAAACCAGTGAAAACAATGTCCACCGCCAATTAAGCATTTGACTATCGTATACGTATGTCAGGCCCTTGGATAAGAACTTGGCACACGTTATATATTTACTCCTCATTGTAACAGCAGTAGTTAAATAATACTATTACTCTATTTTTCTATTCTCTTAGACTCTAACTAAGTTAGAGACATAATATATTTTATCTATTGTCCAGAAGCTGTAAGAGACATAATTTAAACCCAGATTTGTCTGACGCCATAGCTCATACTCTTACTATCTTCATATACTGTTTCTCCTTAACATATTATTGTATACTTCTATATGCCTATGTGCCTAGTACAACAATAAGTACATAGTGGGAAGACAGAATTGTAATATAGCTTCAAAGATTTAATGATCCAGCTATAAAGAGATCACTAATAGTATGATATATTGGAAGAAAATTTATGACAATATATGTAGTCATTGCTATTTTAAAGGTTGTGTTGGGAGTGATGTCAGCAAGGTAGGAAGTTCTTGTTCCTCTATGGAAACACTAATTTAATCATAGAGACAAGAATAACTTTATGAGATTTCCAGAATCCAGTTAAGAAGTGGCAATACCCCAGGTGAGCACAAATCTGAGAACAGCTGCATTGAAATGTATAAGAAGAGCAATTTCGCTTTCCATCCATCAGTTCTACCCCTAAGCCAGCTCACTGCACAGAGAAAAAGCCTCAGCCTATGACTTCCCTCTTGGAGAGAACAATAAAGTCGAACATGAATCCAACATTCCAACTTTATGAAGCCCTAAGCGAGGGACTGGTTTCTGTCTCACCTGACTACTCACTTAGAATGCTGACAAAAAATGGCATAGGTTGGAGACCTGGCGATAGCTGAGAATGGTGGAAAGTGGCTGGCAGCTTGCCGTGGCCAG
This sequence comes from Indri indri, assembly GCA_004363605.1. Lineage (NCBI taxonomy): Eukaryota > Metazoa > Chordata > Mammalia > Primates > Indriidae > Indri > Indri indri. The sequence continues at coordinate 51,969 of RJWJ010002735.1, forward strand.
TGCTGCTTTGTGTGATTGAGAGAAGGCATTCTACCTGAGACTTCTCCCCTGGGAGGTAGGGAGAGAAGTGGAATGTGCTCCTAATGTCCCAGCTTTTATGAGAGCTCCCTAAGGGACTGATTTCTCTCTCACATCCCTCCTCACCTGGAGTGCTGTGGGAACTGGCACCATTTGTAGGCCTGGGGGCAGCAGAGAATGACAGAAAGCACCAGGTAACTTACAGCCACTAGCATAGACTTGCATGAGTTGGAGAAGGTGCTCAATCTGAGAATGCTCCCCCAGGAGGGAGGGAAGAGATGAGTGGAGCGTGCCTCCAATGCTTGGCTTTTCTAAGAGCAGCTGGAGAAACTGGTTTTTTTGTCTCACCCCACTCTTCACTCAGAATAGGAGAGACGGAGAGAAGCAGAATGTGTATTCAGCAATCCGTCATTTTGGAGGACAGCTTGAGGGACTGATAGCTGTCCAGAATGATTAGATTGTGGATGAGGAGCTACATGGTGGCCACTGAGAACCAAAGGGGGTGGGATAATTTGCTGCGGTAGAATCAGAGAATTTGCAGAGCAGCAGACACCAGAGTGAGCAAGAGATTATGAGTTCCTGAAAAAAGTAACCAGGAAATCTCTGTAATTAGGACTTTACATGCATGAGGCCAGAAAAAATACATCTAAAGGAAAGGTCTGAGGGGCCCCCAGATTCTCTAGTTGGGCTGACTAATGAAGGTCTTTCTCCATACAGAGTTAGTCTATAAAGACTGGGCCATGTGGCTATTTTTTCAAATGCACAGATATTAACACATAGGTTCAAAGAACAGGAAGAAACAAACATGATCAAACTGAAGGAACAAAGTAAATCTTCAGATCAACCCCAAAGAAAAATAAGTATATAATATACTTTACAAAAATTGAAAGTAACTATCATAAAGATGCTCTATGAGCTGAGGAAAATGATCCATGAGCAAAACGAGCATTTCAACAAAGAGATAAAAAATATAAAAACGAAACAAGCAAAATTTGGAGCTGAAGGGTACAATAACTGAATGAAAGAAATTTGCTAGAGTGGTTCGACAGCGTACTTGGACAAGGAGAAGAATAAAATCAGTGAACTCAAAGACAAGTCATTTGAAAGTATCCAATCAGAGGAATAAAAGGAAAAAAAGAATGAAAGCATGAGGAAAAACTAAGGAATTTATGGGGCACCATAGACCAAGCAAATACACATGTTATGGAAGTTTCAGAAGGAGAAGAAAGAGGAAGAATCAAAGAACACATTTCAGGAAATAATGACTAAAAACTTCCAAACTTTATCTTCCCATTGCGTCTTTCAATGAACCTGTCAAAGTTTTCTTCCCTCCCAAGATGAAATCCTAGGCCAATTACATTGACATTCACAGACTTTGAGATGGTAAGAAAGATCGGTGCTGACCGCCCAATCTCTCACCCAGTCTAAAGCCTTTTCTCTTCTCCTAATTCCTGGTGGCCTTGGGCTGGTGAACTGTAGAGATGCGACCTGAGATGATGATCGGCATCTTCCGCTTCCCCCAGCGTGGTCTTCTGTGCCACCGACTCCTCCTCTTGCAGTCAGGGCTGAAGCGGTGCCGCTTGCTGGTATACATGTCATTTCACTTTTGTGTTTTTTGTGTGTTGCATGCCCAATTGCATTGCCTTCACGACCACCTTACAGCAGTAGGCTTGATTTTTGAGGAAAATCAAGAAAGCAATTTCTATGTGGGGACTATGACTGGGTTTCAAACAGCTTAGGTATTAAGAAGTAGGTAGTTCTTTAGCAGCCTTGTAATCTATAACAGCTCCCTCCAAGTGGCTCCCTCCTTCTTAAACCTACAATTCGAATGAAAACAGTGTACATGCTGGGAAACACAAGTTAAGCAAAATGTCTAGGGTGGCTTAAAACAACACAGATTTATCCTCTTAACGTTCTAGAAGCCAGAAGTTCAAAATTATTTTCATCAGCGGAGAACAATGCTGGCAGTGCAACGATCTCTCTGCAGACTCTGGGGGAGAATCCGTTTCCTGCCTCCAGTTTTTTGTGCCTGAGGCATTCCTTGGCTTGTGACTGTATCCCTTCCACTGCTGCCTCTGTGATCACCTGGCCTTCTCCTCTGTGTGAAATCTCCCTCTGCGCCCGCTTATAAGGACATCTGTGCTCACATTTAGGGTCCACCTAGATTGTTCAGGATAATCTCCTCATTTCAAAGTCTCTAATTTAATCACATCTGCAGAGACCCTTTCCCTGTGTAAGGTAACATTGATAGATTTCAGGGATTAGAATCTAGATATCTTTGGGGATCAGTTTTCATCTAGCCGTAAACCTCAAAGATAATGTGAATACAGTTTGTATTAAATTTGATAACTCCTACTTCTGTTTTGAACTCTTCTCTGGAATCATCTACAATACAGGGTCTAATGCAGAATCAAGAGTTGTGAAAACATCCTTGGTTTTCCTGGTCCACACTGATCATCATCTGCATGATTCAGACCTAGATTTAAATCCCAATCATTTACTATCTTTCCAAACTTGGGCGATTTATTGAATTTCCTTATCTGTAAAATAGCACAATGTTATCAACCTCCATGGATTGTTTTAAGGATTGAAAGAGAAAGGATATAAGTAGCCAAGAATTAACTCCAGAATGATAAATGCTCAATATATTTTTTCCTTCTTTTGATCAAATAATGCCTTTCATTGCATAGCTTTATGAGAATCAGTCCTTTTCTATAAATTATTTCTTAATGATATATCTTATCCGTAATATATATTTGTTTTGCCACCATGATAACACACTGGTGATATTAAACATATTGAGAACTAACTGATACATATCAAAGCATTACCACCTCCAGAAAGAGTAATTCATTATTTATAAAGAGTGGCATTATGGGAAATGCCACTTCAATTACAATATTTTCGTTCCTGCTTTGTTTTTAATAGGGACTTGTTAAATTAAAATATTTCAAGTTTTAATATTTCAAATTACATAGGATATTACATAGTTTAATCACATTACATCTTTGCATGTCTTAATTGATTCATTCATTTTGAAATATTACTTGAAAACCATGAAAATATAGTAATAATTCTCATTCCAGTTTCTTTGATATTTTTTCAAAACCAATATCCTTTATCAGTCTGTGGAAATATTTGATTTTTTTTATCACGATTTAGTTTTTCTATTTTTAAAGACACATTTATTCTATCATCATATCACATTGTCAGAAGCATCATAAGAAATAATGTTGAGAACTGCCTGACGAAGTGCTTCTTTTAGGATATTTAATTTCTCCATAGCAAGCTCTAGATGTTAACATAGTTAAGTAGAGTTAGTAGTATTTTTTAGGCAACGATTTATGGAAATTTAAAGTATTTACATAAACTTGTGTATGTCTTAGATGTATACTCAGTTAATTTTCTGAAACTGAACACATGCGTAGCCATCACCTAAACCAAGAGAGGATGCTGCCAGTATCTCAGAAACCCCCAGAGATGCTGCCTCCAGTTACTATTAATATTTCCTTCCCCAAAGTTGGCACTTATCCACTTCTAAAATCAAAGATGTTGCCTGCCTCTGAACTTTATGAAAATAAAATTAATAAATTAATCCATTAATTTTATTTTATAAGTGAATTTTATATAATAATAAGTTTAAAAATGATAAATTATTTTATTTAATTTTCAGACAGGGTCTTGCTGTATTGCCCAGCTGGAGTGCAGTGGTAGGACCATAGCTGAATGCAGCCTCCAACTCCTGTGCTCAAGTAATTCTCATGCCTCAGCCTCTCGAGTAGCTAGGACTACAGGAGTGCACCACCACACCTGGCTAATTTTTCAAATTTTTTTGTAGAGACAGGACTGACTATGTTGCCCAGGCTGGTCTCCAACTCCTGGCCTTAAGCAACCCTCTTGCCTTGGCCTCCCAAACACAGGGATTACAAGGGTGACCCTAATTTTATTAATTTTAATTAATTTAATTAAAATGAAATCACATTGTATTTACTTTGTTTTGTGACTTCCCATTTAACATTATGCTTAGGAGATTTTTTTAACTGTTTTTACACACAGATTTAATTAGTTTATTAACATATAGGATTTCACTAAAATTATGAACACTCTAGTACATACATTTTTGTGAACATGTTTATGCATTTCTGTTGAGTGTATCCCTAGGATATGAATTGCTAGATCACAAGGTGTGCATATATTCAGTTTTAGAAACTGCCAAACAGCTTTCCTATGAGGTTATGCCAGTTTATATTTCATGCCAGCAATGTATGAAACTTGCAGTTGGTATAAATCCTCACCAACACCTGGTATTGCCTGTCTGTCTTTTCACAGTAGCAATTCTGGTGAGGGAGTGGAGATATCACACTTTGGTTTTAATTTGCATTTTATCAATGAATAATAGATACAAGTACTTTCCCTGTATTTATTAAGGAGTTCTATGTATTTTATGAGAATTGCTTGTTTACATGATTTGTTCATTTTACCATTAGGTTTTCTATCTTCTACTTACTGGTTTGTAAGTATTGTTTACATAATCTAGATGAGGACCACATGAACTCCTCCAAAAAGAAATTCCTTTGATCACTTTGCAGAGTCCTAGTCAAAGTGTTAGACATTTTTAGATCTTACATTTATTAGCATTGCCTTCTCATTTCCAGCAGTGTCTTGCTCAGTCCATTGCCGTTGACTCCTTCATTTCAAACTAACCGTATTTTGGTAGACATCAATATTTTCTCATTAATTCTTCTTTCCTTCCTCGTGGAAATCAGCCACTTTTCCACTTGACTTAATTCCCACAGTTTCAAGTTACAGCCTTCCCAACACTATCCCTTGGCTTCTCACACAACTCTTTCTCCTAATTTATGTCTTCCTCTTGTTTCAGATCCTGATTTCTCTGATAATTCCCAAAAATCTCTTGATTTATTTCCCTTTGCATCCCTTAAGCTTCTACAGTCATTTTTCACCACATTCTTTTTGAGAAAAGTTACCGAGTGCCTAAGCACAACAAATAATTTTTTAAAAAAGATAAATAAGCAAAGGTCTCGCTCCAGAGGAGCCCAGAGAAGACTCAGTGGATAAAATAATTTCTATGCCAAGAGATCACACTGTGATGATGCCTCCGATATAGTGTTGTAAGACTCACAGATGAAACAAAAATCTTTGTTTTGGTGGAAGTAAATTTTATATATATATAAATAATATATATATAAATAATATACATAAATATATATAATATAAAATATGAATAAATATAAAATAAAATATAAATATATATCTATATAAATATATATATAAAAATAAAGTGGAACTTCCGCTTTGTCTTAAAGGGTTTTACCTGAAGAAGAAGCAGAAGAGAGGATTCTAGGCCAAGAGTAACTCATCATTCTTTCCTGGTATGGAGAATATTGCTTAAGGCAGCTGCATGGACTTTCTGGAATTGAGTGCCTGGAATTTTGTCCTTCTGTATATGCTGTTTTGTGGGTGTTTTTTAGCCATAAATTTTATATACTCTTCTAGTTGGATTGAAATATGCAGAGAGGTTGAACTATACGTGGCATCTAATACCAGTCTCATGCACTCACTGATGTTCTGGAAGAGCACGGCACTGATGACATGCCCCAAATTCCGAAGGTCATATAGTGTGGCTCATCACCCTTTTCAGTTGTCTCCAGAAAGAAGAAAGCATAGGCCACTCTCCCTGTCCAAAAATGATCAGCATGCTAACCTGGGCATTGAATTGAATTTAAAAAACAAAAAGAAAAAAACAAAACCCAAAGATAGTGAGGAATTCTCTTTCCTACTGGGCCCTTTTCAATGGAAATTCTCAATTCAATGGAGATAGAAGATAGTTTGTCTTTTTTCTCCTGTTTTTGTTCAGCAGAAGAGAGAAAATGTCTTGATTTTCTTTGTTTATTTCTTGCTACTCTTTCTCTTCTTACTCTCATTCTTCCTCTTTGTTCTCTTTCTTCCTTCTTTCCCTCTTCTTTTTTCTCATTTACTTGTTTATATATTTAGAGACAGAGTCTCACTGTGCAGTGGCACAATCATAGCTCACTGCAGCCTCAAACTCCTGGGCTCAAGGGATCCTCCCACCTCAGCCTCCCAAGTAGCTGGGACATCAGGCTACAGCTACAGGTGTAAGCCACCACCCCACCCAGCCTCTCTTTTCCTTTTAAATCGGAGACAACTGAAATCATCCTGGATGGATTTATTTTTTGTGCTGCCTGCCATGGTGTGGGAGGAAGTACTGCAAAAATATACTCGAGCCTGTTTGAAGGATCTGAGTGTGCCCTAAATCTTCTAATTTTTTCCAGTAATTCTATAATAAACACCAGACAGCCATTTATCTGTAAGTTTATGTGCAATGAATTCACTTCAAAGGGAGGCACCATTCTTTTCCGTACCTTTGCTCCTCTCTGTGCAGTCAGGTGTCTCCTACTGCTGAGATGCTTGCTCGATAGGTCTTGAGTGGCTTGACTGGTTCTCAGAAGTTTCAGTGCTACTCTTATTCTTAATATGAACAAGTTTATGTTGTCAGTTAATGAGAAACATGCATCATGTTTACGGGTAGAAAAAAACTCTCTCTCCTGTTAAGGCACAAAAGCAACAAATCCTTACTAGCTGTACTGCTCTTTAGGGAGCCAACACCAGCACATTTATTCTTTCCATCAGTTGTGGAAAGTCAGTCTCTGCAGGGAAACGTCACTAGGAAGATCCTTCCCACATTGTACGTATTTTTTATTGTCTCCTTTTCTATCATCCTTTCTTGTTCTCATTTTCCCTCTTCATCATTGCATTAAGGTTTTCTGCCCCATCCGTGTTTGTCTATTTTGTGTTACTATAAAGGAAATTCCTGAGGCTGGGGGATTTATAAAGAAAAATGTTTATTAGGCTCACAGTTCTGCAGGCTGTATAAGCATGGCACCGGCATCCGCTCCTGGCGAGGGCTTCAGAGAGTTCCCATCAAGGTGGAAAGCAAAGGAGAAGCCGGCGTGTCACATGGTGAGAGAAGGTGCAGAGAGGGTGGAGGTGGCGCCAGGTTCCTTTAGACAACCAGCTGTCACGTGAACTATTAATAATAAAGCGAGAACTCACTCATTGCCACAAGGAAGGCACAAAACATTCATAAGGAATCTGCCCCTGTGACCTAAACACCTCCCCGCAGGCACCACCTGCAATATTGGGGAATCAAATTTCAACCTCCAGACCATATCACCATCCTTTCCTTTTCCCACTTCTCCCCCTTCATCTTCTTACTAAGATTTCCTAACCAAGCTCTCTCTGACTTACTGATGAGGTTAATTGCTGATGGAGGGTCATGGTCCCCTTCCCAGATTTGTTTCTCATCACCATATGACTTGGAGAAAGAAAAAAAAACTGATAAACTTACAGCATTATAATTCCCTATCGGATACTCATAATGAAAATATGATTTAAATGTTTGATAAAATGCTGAAAGGTCCTTTTGTATGCTTTCACCAGCTGAGAGACAAAGGTTATTGAAGAAGGAAATTCTCAGTCTTGCTGAAGACTTCTCTGTGGATAACAAATCTTTTAAGTCAGAATACAGCATTCTATCCTTCATGACAAACTCCAAACTCCAGTTAAAATTCCAAATTTGTGTGTCGTTTGACCTTCCTTGCTAATGTCATGACAGGCATCTATTACATTAAATTGATAGCTTGGAAAGTGCTGGATCAACATCAGGCAAACAAGGGCAGGAATAGACTTTTTATAAGAGCTTGAAGGAGGGACCATCACTGTCTAGCCTTCCCTCTCTCTCCCCAGCAGTTCTAATCACATACTACAAATACACGAACCAGTAGGAACATCTCTGGGTAGAGTCTGTGGTCACAGGGACAGATGGTAGAGCTTCTACTTGCATCAGCTGCCTCCCTGCTTCTCAAGAAAAGCCCCGTGTTTCTTGTAAAACAATGTGCTATTAATATTATCCTGCTGGCCAGAGGCCGAAAGGTGGCTGGAAATCACTTTCCCTAGTTGTCACAGGGTCCCAAGATTGGTAAAGGTGGACTTTTCACCCTTCTGTGCATATACTCAGCACCTTACAAGGATCAAAGTTTGAAAACTTGGCAGCCTCTAAAAATGTCTTCGGTTGTTTTTCAACTATACTTTGTTTTTCTATGACTAAAGCAGAAAGAAAGTCACTGGAAATAAAATACTGCATTAATAATGTTTTAAGCCTTAATAAATTAATATATTCTCATATGGACATTTTTTAAATGAAATGAGTGTTAGGTAAAATACTTGCTGAATCATCTTCAAAATATTGGCACTTATATTTTTCACATAGCTGCTACACCAAAGGAATTTAATATGAATTTAGTAGTCAAAGCCAAGAGTTGATGGGCTCAGAGATAACACTTGAAAAAACGTCAAGGTAAGGAGAGATAATCTAGATGCATACCATCACTTACAAAACCAAAGCCAAAATTATGTCAAAAATTACAGATTTGATGTGCTATTTTTAGTGTCAGCCAAGAGGAAAACCCGGGGTTTGTACCATAACAGCAGTGCCTGGTTTTCATGAGTCTGGAATGTAGTCATCAACCCAGCTGAAAATAGGCAACGGCATCAGTGTGTGCTGGAACAGAGCTGCATTGCAGTCAGTGTGGACAAAAGACTGGTTCTTAGTATTGTTGGAAAGAGAGCCTGCCACATCACAAACTGCTACTGTTCAAAGTTCTCAGAAGCTGCATGCAAAATAAAATAAATAAAACAACCATCCAGCAAAAACTTTACACAATACCACTTCAGTTTCAATGACATCCCATCGCTTGACCAGGATAAATAGGTTTCATGTCTGCAACTATTTATATTTTTAGATTCAATCAATGAAACCGAATATTCTTTAACTAATAGGATAAGATAGTGTCTCTTTGGAGAGAAAAAAAAAAAAACCAAAACACTTGAGCTTTTATTCTTACCTGAAAGAGAGCTTTGGAAATTCTGGGACTCAACACATGAACACAGCACACTGGTTTGTTTCTTTCTTGTGACAGTAAAAGCCATGGCAACTGCACAGCTGGTGAAAATCTTTCATCTATTGTGGAACTAAGACGTGGTCATGCTCTCTCCCCAAGCAGCTAAATTTGGTCACTTAGTACTTGAGGAGCTATTTCTGAGGCAGGAGGAGGTAATCTCGAGGAGATGACTTGGCAATGATCAGGATTCTTCAGGACTCATAGGCCAGGTATGAGCAGTGGAAACCGAAAACGCCTTTAACCATGATGTTCCTCATACGCTGGACACCTCCTCGCGCCCTCCTTTCCCCTGGGATGTGGGAGTCGGCAATGCCCAGCTCTACCAAGGGCCTTTTGAAGCACATAGAGTCCAGGCTGTGGCCACTGACCAGCCCTGGCTACCATCAAGCCTATTTTAAATAAGCTGGTTCCCTGGAATCCCCGCTTATTGAAGGTAAACCAATAAGGTCATAGCCATATAAAGAAATATGAGAAATATAAAACTAATGATTTATTCTATTTTGTACCAACTAAAGCAAAAGTTGAAATTATGTACAGCAAAAGAGAATATCTTAATTAAGAAAAAATAAAAGAAGGTAAGAAAATAAGAAAATATAGCTTGGCTTGTAAGAAACACACCCAGGTTTCTGCTTTGTGCTTTTTAGTACCTTATCTCATTTAACCCCTTAAACTTCATCCTACCTTTAATGTAGCTATTATTAAGCTAATTTGTTACCAAATTTGGAAAAAAAATTGAAAAAGGTTAAATAATTTGCCCAAACTCACAGACACGTAGATAAATATGAGAAATATAAAACAAGTTCTGAGTATAAGAGATGAAAGAGGAAAGCTGGGTTCGATTATAGAAAAAGGAGTGATATTATAATTGTCAGGAAGATTGTCAAAGATACACCCAAAACATAGAGCGAGGAAAGAGTGATGATGTAATTCTACAAAGTGAGTTTGAATTTAAAATTAGAAAAGAGTTGGCAGAATGTTGAGAAAAAATGAAAATTCAAGTTATGATGCTCCGGAGCTTGTGAGCGAAGACTGTTGGGCAAACTTGCCTACGTGGGCTCCTCAGGACAGCGCCACTCCCCGTCCCCTGCGCTAGAGATGCTACACATGGTATTTCTTAAAGTGTGAGGAGAACTCTGAAAGTGGTAGTTATCTCTTGGTCAAATTCTCCAGTAACCTTATTGGAGAATTTACCCAAAATTTTATCCATTTAGTAAAATTGCTATGTTACCATCTGTTAATACTTGTTTGTAAATGGAAATTGAAACATTTAGTCCTGAGTTTCGTTGAGTAAAATGTGAAACTAGGAGTCTAATTACTTGTAAACATTTTAAAAATAGTTTGGGAATGGATTTGAAATTGGTAGGTATGCCTTGCTGACTCGTTTCTGGTTATTCCTCCTACTAATTTGACACTGCTAATGGGCATGGGCTTCTATTATTAAAATGTAGCTGGTGAGAAGGGTTATGAGGTATGTCCACATGTTGCCTTTGAGATGGGAAACTGAAACTCAGTAGATTATAAAGGGCAGTTTTACTCATGTGGCTGTTCTGTTGGCATAATAAGGTTATTTCTCATGACTTACATACAAAAGATGGATAGATTTTTTTTTTTAAGAACAAGCTTAGGTCCTGAAACAATTTACATTATCAAAGGTTTCAGTAAGGTTGGTGAAATGACACCAACCTATGGTATGGTAAGAATTTGGTAGCCAAAATCTTTCGCTGGTCTGTATACTCATTTTACTGCTATCAATTTCTCCCTTATTTCCTGGTTCTGTTATTTTATTCATACATGTGTTGTTTTCCAGCTAATCTAAAAATATTTAATTTTTTTGCAGACCGCATAGTACTTTCTACATAAGTATGTTAACAAATACTACCAAAAGAACTATAAACATTAATAGTACAGTTAGAATGAGTTTTCTCTTAAATAGAGGGACTGTTGTTATCTATTTCAATGTTATATGCACAATAATAAACACAGATCAGAGCTTGTTTCAAAAGTCAGTTTATGAAACTCAAAAACCATGAAAGAAATATTAAGTGCATAAAATTTTAAAATTCACATCAAATTTATAGCTTCATTTTGAAAAATGCAGTGAATTGTGACAAAATACGTGACTAAAATGATGAAAAAATAACTTATTCCAGGAGATGTCCTAGAAAAATATCCTCTGAGAACAAGTTCAAAGTAACTACCTGTAAAAAGAAAAGAAAAAGAAATACACTATAGTCAATGGAAGAAGACAAAACCAATACTTTTGGATACCTTGGGTTTATTTCCTTTTTACATATTTGTTTTAACACCAATCTGAGAGCAAAAAAATAAAAATAAAAGCATGCAAAGAATTGATCTGGTGTACAAAAGATAAAATCTACGTAACTTCAGAGACCACAACATACTTAGAGTGGGGTTGATAACAGGGTAGGGGGACAAACTGAGCACAATCAAAATGAATGAGCCACAGAGACTCTACAAGGTTCCGGGATTTTAGGCAGTTCCAATTCTGAGTAGCAAGATGCCACCTAGACTAGTTGTATTTGGTTAAGTTCAGACTCACTGTACGTTTAATATCCACACATCCGTACTTTCAGAGGGAGAGTTCAAAGCTAAAAATTCTAGAGGAAAGAAAAGAATGAATTTTATGGAGAGGCAGGAAGATAACACGTTTTCTGCCACTATGTAAAGAGTGACTTAATCAATGACAGAGATCATCTTTAAGTAATCATCTATTTCCTACATCGCAACTCTCAGTTCTGTTTAAATCTTCATGATGCTGTGAGTGAAGATAATGCTAGAAGGTTGCATATGCTGAACTTCTCTCTTGCAGTAAAGTGATGAAAAGCGATGGAGTCAATTACTGAAATTTTTTAAAATGTTGATAAAGTGATTATTTGCAAGAGATGTTGAAAAGCAGCAACGTAACCATAAACTGAATATTCAAAGCAAAGAGGCAATTGATTTGAAGACACAGAAATATGCAGTGATTATTTTCAGATCTCTACAGTATAATTGAGAGAATGTATGAGTGCTGTTATAGACAGAATAATGAGGCCTCTGAATGTACCAGTGATTGAAACAAGCCAAAAGGGTTTTGCTATATCAAAAAATAGATGGACATTTGACAGGTAAACCCTTGGGAAAATCTGGTTTTTGATTTTGAACACATGAGGACAATGTGTTTGAGTTTTGCTGGTTTGGCAAATGAGGAAGGTTAAATAGGGATACCTTTTATTTTCAGGCCATCCAACCTAAGTAACGATAATTTTAAAAATCACTATGATCAACATTTCATATACAAAAGGCAGCATTAGATCACTAGGAATACATATTAAAAATATAGGATAAGTTCAACCCAATATCACTACCAAAAAAAGGAGCTCAGATAAAGTTAGAATTCATTTTTTACATTTAAAACAAACATAAACTATGAGTAGAGAGTGATATAAAATTGAACCAGAAGTAATTTTAAAGTACTGTAAAATTATGAATTGGATAATATTTCAAAGAAGAGGTGGCTTAACTTGAAATTTAAGTGAGAGGAGTGAGCCTCATTTTAATAACAAATGTTTTTAAAAGGATACTATGTGAGCTCAAGAAAATTAGTGATACCAAATTTTCAGTGTCCCTAAACATGCTTTAGGTGAGAAATTTAATCTTCCAAAACACTGGATGCTTCTTATTTGTGACTTTAGAATAGCACAGAACTAAAATGTTGATTTGCTTTTGTTAGCTTGCAGGGGGAAGATGAACAATATTCTTTGTATATTCCTAAAGGCCTGTTCTTTATACTAAGGAAATTAATTACCAGCATCCATATCCTGATCAAATGCTTCCCTGTTACTGTTCTCTTCTTGAACTTCTCCTTTTCCATATTCAATGCAGTTGTAGTCTTTCAAATTAGGAAGTTAAAATGGGATGGTCATAGATATATCATAGATATATCACTTTGAAAAATAAGGTGCTAATACACCCTTCATGTACCTGATGTCACAAAAGATTGTGTTGGAAAGCAGAAATCTAAAGACAGAATCGTAGGTTTTATATGACACCTGGTTCAGTAATAGTAAGAATGCTCCCATACGAAACTTCTGACAGCCCTGTTATCCCTCTTCAGAAAACCTAGGAGAAACAATTTTCTGAGCACTTTTAATTTCAAGATTCTGCATGTCTAATGTTACTAACAAATTTAGACGAGCAGAGTACTATGCTGATATGGGTCATAGGCATTGACTCAATCTGCAAAGCTGGAGTATGAACCTTCTGAATACATTAAAACATTTTTAAAGTCAAGTTTATTGAGATGTAATTTATACACATTAACATTCATCTTTTAAAAAATATGCAGTTCTATGAACTTTGACAAATGTTTATCACAATCAAGATATAGAACATTCCTATTACCCCAAACATTTTATTATCCTTTACAGCCAATCAATACCCTGTTCTCCTACCCCAGCTCGGGACGACTGATCTCTTTCTGTTTGGAGAGTTTCCTAACAGACTTTTCCAGAAGGTATATAAATGGAATTGTGCGATATGTGATCTTTTATGTTTGGCTTCTTTTACTTAGCAGAATGCTTTTGAACCCCCCCTCCCCCGTGTTGTTATGTATAGCAACAGTTTATATCTTATTGCTGAGTAGTAATCCATTGCAGGGTGCACCGGAATTTATCTATTCACCCACTGATTTTATCTAGAGATATGTTTGTATTTCTCTTTAATAAATATCTAAGAGTGGAATTATTTTGGTAAACATCTAGGTGTGAAATCGGTGTGTTTCCAGTTTGGGGTTATTATGAAATATAAAAAGTTTTTCTGAAAATCTGTCTACAGATTTTTATCTGGATGTATATTTTTATTTCTCTTTGGTAAATATCTAATAGTGGAAAAATACAGGTAAGTGAATGTTTTAATTCATAAGAAACTGTCCATATATTTCCAAAGTGTAGTTACACTGTGTTCTTGCCAGCACTTTTTTTCATTTTTGTCATTTTAGCAGGTGTATAGCATTTAATATTATACATTTTCCTGATTTTGATTTGTCCTACAAATTTTGATATGCCGTGTTTTCATATTTATTCAGTTTAAAATATTTTCTGATCTCCTTTGTGATTTCTTTTTGATCAAGAATTTATTTAGAAATTTGTTGTTTAATTTCCAAATATTATGGCCCAACACATATTTTGTATGATTTCTAATACTTTAAATTTCTTGATTTTGTTTTCTGGGTCCAAATACGGTTTGTACTGGAGTTTGTTCAACACGTGATTGACAGAATGTGTGTTCTTCTGTTATTGGGTAGGGTGTTCAATAAATGTCAGTGAGGCCCAGTTCCTGATAGTGGAATGTAGCTTCTTTATTTTTACTGTTTTTTTTTTTTTTGTTGTTGTTGTTATTTATACCAATTACTCAGAAAAGACTGCTGCCTACAACTAGAATTAGGGATTTGTTTATTTCTCCTTTCAATTTTTCATTTTTTACTTTATATGTCTTTACATTAACTGTTACATACACATTTAAGGTTGTTGTATCCGCTTGATGGATTGATGTTTTCATCAGTAGGTAATATGCCTGTATGTCAGTGGTAGTGTATGTCCCTCTGAAATCCACTTTGTTGGATATTAAATTAGAATCTCCATCTTTCTTTTGATTAGTGTTAGCATTGCATATCTTCCTCCATCCATCTGTATTAACCTATCTATTATATTTAAAATGAAATTTCCAACAGGATGTATTTAGGCCTTTTTTTTAATCCACTATGACAATTTCTATCTTTCAGTCTAATATAATTATAGATATGTTTGAATTTAAATCTCTTATCTTCCTGATTGGTTTCTATTTGTCCCATTTCTTCTTCTTTTTTCCAACATCTCCTCACTTCAGGGGGAAAAATTTGAATTAATTTGATCTTTTTTTATATTTAATTTATCACCACTGTTTCCACTGTTTGTTTTACAGCTTTTTTTTTTTTACTGATTGCTGTAAGATTTACACTGTACAACTTTAACTTATCACAGTCTACATTCAAATGATATTTCTCTACAAGTGTATATGAACCTTATAATAATCTCTTGCCATTCTTTTTCTCCTGCTTTTTATACTCTTTTGTCATACAGTTTACCATTATACATATTAAAACTCCTCAATACATTGTTACTAGTTAAAAAGTCAAATATTACTTAATTTTATTAAAAATAATGAAAACAAACTTCTTTTATACTTACCTATATTTTTATAATTTCAAGTGCTCTTAATTCCTTTGTGGAAATGCATATATCCAATTGATATGATATTCTTTCTATCTGCACTATAATATTTAACATTTATTATAGTTTTAATCTGCTAGCAACGAAGTCTCTCAGGTTTTTCAATATAAAAATGTGTTTTTTAGTCCTCATTTTTGGAAGATTTTTTACAAAAATTCAAGTTGACAAAAGTGGAGAGAAAATCATGTAGGATACGATGACCAGAAATAGAAAGATAGAAAGGGTGAACAAAGAGAGTAAGATTTTTCAATTCAAATATCACTTATGCTTCTCAGGACATTGGCTTTGAATTCTTCAAAATTAAGGAGAAAATGTAGATGGTAGCTGTAGCTTATTTTTGCAGGAAGGTTGGTGTTAAAATTCTGAGGCAAAATAATAGGCTGATAGGATAGGATGACAAAACAATTTTCCTGGTTTCACTGGTTTGTTTTTTAATACATCAACATGTCACTTGTAGGAGAAGGAGAAGAAAGATGCTCATGGAGAGGGAAATAAGGTTTAAACGTACAAACATAAAACAGAGGGATGGAGCGACTTTCAGAATAAAGTAGAGAAAATGAAATTTTGCAGTATTAGTTTTCTTTTGCCGTGTAACAAATTATCATGAATTTAGCAACTAAAAACAATGCCCATTTATTAGCTCAATCATTCTGAAGGTCAGAAATCTGGCATGATGTGGCCGGGCTCTTTGCTCAGATTTGTATCACAAATCTGAAATCAAGATGTCAGCTGGAATGAGTTCTCATCTCAAGGATCCAGGGAAACATCAGCCTACAAGCAGGAATGATGGCCTTTGCAAGGGTATTTTAGCTACCTGCATCGGAGGATGTCTGTTTGAAGTAACGTACCCACAAATAAAGCAAGCAGAAATGTAAGAGATAGGTCGCAAGTTGCAATTTTCTGATAGTTAATGTAACTAATTATGAATGTTTAATCCTTCGTATACTTGTTCTGTTTTTTTGAGACAGAATCTTATTACTCTGTCACCCAGGCTAGGGTGCCGTGGCGTCAGCCTAGCTCACAGCAACCTCAAACTCCTGGGCTCAAGCGATCCTCCTGCCTCAGCCTCCCGAGTAGCTGGGACTATAGGCATGTGCCACTATGCCTGGCTAATTTTTTCTACATATATTTTTAGTTGTCCAGCTAATTTCTTTCTTTGTTTTTTTCAAGTAGAGACAGGATCTCGCTCTTGCCAAGGCTGATCTCAAACTCCTGACCTCGAGCAATCCTCCCACCTTGGCCTCCCAGAGTGCTAGGATTGCAGGCATGAGCCACCGCGCCCTGCCCTTCATATACTTTTAAATATCTATGATTAGAAATTAAACCAGGCAAGCCTAAATTACTTATTACATTTCACATTTGGTATATTAGAAAACCTATCACAATGTTGGACCAAAATCACATAGAAAGGGTTAAATTTTTAAGATTTTTATGTACAAGGTTAATTCTCACCAGGTATTCACTGATGTGAAGATAGAATGGTATAACTTAATCTCACATTCAGTTAAACCATAACACAAACTAGAAATATTATATTGGGTAACCACTTCTTGTAATGGTTTCCAAAGGAAGCGTACTACAGATAAACCAAGCTAAGATTAAAATCATGCCCTCGATAAACAACCTAGCATTCACTTTTACCTGCTTTCAAAGTTGCTGTTAAAAAAAAAAAAAAAAAAGACTGGTTTCTGCTTTTAATAAATGTCCGAATGCAATTGAAGAAAATGGGAGGAAAGTTTTAAAGTTTTTTTTAACCTTTAATAAAAAGATTAGAGTGGCAAGATGTAATCAGGATATTTATTTATATTGGTAGGATTTTTAACTACCATTAAATAACACAGTTTTTGCTTGTGTGTTTTCAATGACTAAATGGGTCTTCCAGTGTCTACAAAATATATCCACAATAAAAATGATATTTATGTTTAAGATCTACATAACAGAAATAATCAAGAGTTGTGGGAAATACAATAAATCAAGCCCTCAAATTGATATGGTATAATGTGGATGAGTTAGGTGGGGCAAAGCAGTATTTTCTTTGAGTGAAACTGGGAATGGAGCAGTTAAGAGGTGTGGTCTTACCTAAACGACAGATCAAATAAGCTGACTGTAGTCTTTATGGTTTGTAGAGAAAAAAAAAAAAAAAATGGCATACATCAGCAGTAGACCAGCAGCAAGGGTTTCTGTTTGTCTTTCAAACTGTTGACAGTTGAAAACATGCCCATAACATGGGTTGCTATTACTGCATTTGTTCGTTGTCTATTGGACGTAATATATTAAAATTTTCCAGTCATGAATACAGCTGAAAAACTCTAACATTTCATTTCAAAAGGTGACTCAGGGCTTAATACATGTATTTTATTGCTGATTCTGCCCATAGTCCATGCAGTTATCAGATTTATGTTGCTTCCATAATAGAGCCCGCTCTGTAACCCACAGATCATTTGCTTAGTAAAATTCACATTGCTATTCACCATATACTACACCTATATAAACAGTCACTGAGCCACCCAGCAACCAAATGAATTAACTTTATGTTGTACCATTACTAAAAATTAAATCACAGCTTTTTAGTGGTCTATGAAATTCTACATTTGAGAGCACTTCTGAAATACTCTAGCAAGACTTGAAATATTTGTATGCTAAAGCATCTATTTCAACCATAGAAGAAAATGGTTTACACATTGCATGGAAATAAAGAGGTAGCAATGGGAATTTATAATACAGGTAGCACCTGGAAATTTATTCTTCTTTGGACTAAATTAAATAGTGGGTACCCATATAAGAATTTTTCTCTTGATTCACAGTAAGACCTAAAATATATCTGATTTAATTCAAGGCTACTTCTTTATAGCCAGTAGCAAATCCATTAAAGTGCTATTCTGAATTTCTTCTAGACTCATCATTAATGTCATACAACATGGCAACTCCTTATAAACGAATTTCCCAAATGCAGTACCTGGGTACAAAGATCATCTACCTGATCACACTTGGAGTAGGGATGGTTATGTAATGATTCAGCTGCAAAAGTAGCCAAATACATTTTTAAGAACACAACTAGCCAATTGCTCCTCTAAAATTTTAGAACTAAAAGAATGTTCAAATTATTAAGTAAAATGAAAATTTCAAGGTCACATATATATATGTTAGAAATAATAATCATTTTTCTCTCTAAATAGTTTATGCATCTATAATGAAATAGCTTCAATTTTTTTTAAATGTTTTTGTTTCATTTAATTTTCAGTAATTTTTTTTCAAGTGATGGAGCATACACTCTTTTTGAACATTAATTTTGAGAAATACCCTTTGTTTAACCAGTTTTATGATCGTGAAGAAATTATTTCACCTGTCAGAACCTTGGTTTTCTCATTGATTAAATGAGGAGATTGGATAGATGATTTCTAAGTCTGTCCAAGTATTATATAGATCTGGATTCACAAAGTACATGTAATAAATATTTTATAAAAAGAGTAGAGGTTACTAAGAAAAACAACAAACTGAATGATGATTAAATTTCAGTTTAATAAGGCCTATATAAGAAGGCAGAAACATTGAGAAGAGTGGATTGGAGGAGATGCTGATTTAAAAAAAATCATACCCAATTTATGGAAATAAAACCAAAAAATAACCCCTGAGGACTAAACTTGAAAATCTAAACATAAACTGCAAACAACAGCATAAGAAACGAAAGGTAATATGCCTTCTATCCCAGAACAATTGATTATTTACAGAAAAATCATTATACTTTCTAGAATAGATTTATAAATAATTTATCATTCTAAATAGAAGGGATTATATTCTCTAGAGTGTAGACACAGCTATCATTCATTATAAATAAACTTAAACTGCAAAAAATGGAATCTTAAAAATTACTAAAGTGAGAATGATTGAGACAAAACCTGAGGAGTTCAAGCCCCTTGTGGAGGACAAAGGCACATGGCAGGTAGAGAAGCAATATGGCGCCTACAGTCCCAGCTCCAGTCTGCAGGATAGGAAGCACCCCAGGGGGCCTAGGAGCCTGGTGCCCTGTCCACAAAAAGCTTCCAGCTTACTAGTGGCAGCAGCCTCTGGGCTAGTGTGGGCAGATGGTCTGTCCAGCAGCTCAGGAACCCACTGACCATCAGAGATGTGAGATGGGGAGAAAGAAACCACTCTACCTACCCTTCTCTCTGAACTCCCAGCCTCTCGGGTTGCTCTCTGCCAATACCTTGTTCCTTCCTGTTCTGCTGCAACTTCTTCCTGTGGAGTCTCTGGTAGGTTCTGGCACATTTCCCTTGGAATTATACCTGATCTGTGTTTGTCTGTTTGTTTTTTTCGTTTTCACTTAAAACTTCTTCTTTCTGAGATGATCTGGCAGCTGGTGTCTCTGCTCCACCATCTTCTCCACAGAAGTCAGTTGTTACTCTTGTCTTTCCCTGCTACTAAGTCCATCATATATTTATTGAAACCAGATGCATACGAGGTCTTCCTTCTCCTTTCTGTGGACCCATTTTCCACCATTTATTGAATAGGGATTCTTTTTTTCAGTGTATACTGCTCTCTACTTTGTCAAAGATCAGATGGCAATACATGGATGGTTTTATATCTGGGCTCTCTGTTTCATTGGTCTGTGCCTCTATTTCTGTGCCAGTACCATACTGTTTTGGTTACTATAGCTTTGTAGTATAGCACTCTGGTTGTGCCCATCTCTCCCTCCAGGAGCCCACCTGCTCAGAATGTTCAGGCACTGGAGTCACACAGGTCAGCCTGTGCAGAAGATTGAAACAGGGTCCATATTTCTCTCCACTCACAAAAATTAACTCAAGATGGATCACAGACTTAAATGTAAGACATGAAACCATAAGAATGTTAGAAAAACTCTTCTCGATATCAGCCTAGGCAAAGAATATATGAAGTCCCCACGGGCAATCACAGGAACAACAAAAGTAAATAAATGGGACTCAATTAAATTAAAAAGCTACACAGCCAAGGAAAAAATCAACAGAGCACACAGACAACCTACAGAATGGAAAAATAATATTCACATGCTATATATCCAATAAAGGGCTAATAACCAGAATCTACAAAGAACTCAAGCAAACCAGCAAGAAAAAATCAAACAACCCCATCAAAAACTGGGCAAAACCCATGGACACAAGCTTTTCAAAAGAAGATAAACTAATAGCCTATAAACATATGAAAAATGCTCAACATCACTGATCATCAGAGAAACGCAAAACAAAACCACAATGAGATATCACCTAACCCCAGTGAGAATGACATTTATCAAAAAGTCCTAAAACAATAGGTGCTGGCATGGATGCGGAGAGATAGGAACACTTCTACACTGCTGTGGGACTGCAAACTTGTGCAACTTCTATGGAAAATAGTATGGAGATTCCTCAGAGAACTAAAAGTAGACCTACCATTTGATCCAGCAATCCCACTACTAGGTGTTTACAAAAGTCATTCAAAAAAACACCTGCGCTAGAATGTTTATTGTGGCAAAATTCACAATTGCAAAGATATCGAATCAACCCAGGTGTCCATTAATTCATGAGCGGATTAATAAAATGTGGTATATACATGCCATGGAGTACTAATCAGCCATAAAAAATGAATTAATACCTTTTGCAACAATCTGGATGGAACTGGAGACCATTCTCCTAAGTGACATATGTAAAGAATGGAAAAACAAATACCATATGCACTCGTTATTAAGTTGGAGCTAACCAATCAGCACCCATGTACACAGATGGAAGTAAAACTCAACAGAAATCATACAGGTGGGAGGGGGGAGGAGCGGATGGGTGAAATCACACCTAACGGGTACAATGTACACTATCTGAGTGATGGGCACACTTACAGCTTTGACTCAAGCAGTACAAAAGCAATCCATGTAACCAAAACATTTGTACCCCCATAATATTCTGAAATAAAAACAATTCATAAGAATTAAAAATAGATAAGTAAATAAAATTCTCTCTGATAAACTTACATATCTTTATAATCATAAAAATACTAAAGAATGGAACTAATTTATTTCAAATTACGTGATATCTTGAAACTAAGAACTTTTCAAGATATAATACATGATATGCTACAGCATAGTACCCCTTAGTGAAATAGTCAAATATCCTAAGCCCACTGCATAATAGAGTAGTGTCCATAATAGAGGGGGAAAGAGAGAGAGAGAGAGAGAGAGAGAGCGAGCGATAACTTCTTTAAGGTGAAGTAATATCCAGTGATGGATGAGATGTCTGTGATTTCAGGGATGGGAAAAAAGACATTTGAAATGCTAATGTTAGAAAAGATAGTGCACATTTTAAGAAATGCTTTTAAGTGTGACAAACTTATCAAAGAAAAAAATGGAATTATTATTATAGGATCTACACATAGAATAAAAATTACTGTTATTGTATCATAAAATATTTAACTCTTTTTCCTTACAGTTTTTAAATTAGCCATTGAGGGAATTTTTTTCTCTCTGCTTGAGATTATAGTCTTCTCCATAAAAATAATTATACCTTTAATAAGTTAATAGACTAAACACACAAAAACACTGCACAAAAATAGTCTAAGTCAAATTTCTTTTAGAAGTAAGTTGGTCGTTTCCATCTGGAGAATTCCAGGGAGTGTGTGACAAATAGTCAGGTTCTATGACTTTGATTAAAAGACCGTTAGTGGAATACACATAAAGATCTTCTCATGAGCAGGTAATAGCCACAATTCATCAGATTCTTGAATCCAGTTTAATTCTCATTTCCCATAGCCCTCCCCACCCCTGCCCATCGACTCCAAGCCAGTGGTGAATATTATGAGTCCATGGTAAGTGACGCAATTTGTAATCAGACACAAGTGTTTCAGTGTGACTGAACAGAAGCTTTTTTGTTTATAAACTACTTTATATTACAGAAAGGTGACTTGTGAATTACCATTCTGTGGAAGACCTTCTGTTCACATATTTTTTACTATTTAATTATATAGTTCACTAGTATCTTAGCTTTTGAATTATCGTGTCCAAAATATGACAAAAGCATTCAGAGGAGCCCTATCTCTAATCAATTTTCAGTTTAGCCTTCATTTCCCAAACTTATGTAGACTTTATGTATTAAAATAACATCAAGCATACATGCCTTAAAAAGTCATTCTCCCTGAGGCTACACTATGATGATCAACAGAAATTGCTTTGCCAGGAAAAACAATTTTGTCATTGTATTTTGAGTTGTTCTGCCTACAGAGAAAATTACTTTGGGCACAAAATCCACTGAAATTGTATAGTTTGTATTGTTATGACAAGAACTTAAAATGATTTACATAAAATGTTAATGAAGTGCTTCAAAAGAAGTGTCATTGGATATTTTTCTCATTTTCAGTTTTAAATAGACATAATTTTCTATGTAATGTTTTAATATTAAAGCTACGATGTTTACATAGATTGCTAATCAAATATCCACCAAGTACCTACTTGTTCTTTGAAAAAAAAAAAAAAGGATGTAATGTTCTTCCTTTTAAATAGTAAAGTTAAATAGAGTCCCAACAGAAAGTCTGGAAACACCAACATATATGCATATATATGTTGAGTAGACACATAAACAGAGTGAGCAAATTTATTTCATGATTTTCAGACAATATATTTAATTGTTTTCTTCTCCTAACAATCTTTTCATAAGGTATTGGGCTTCTTATATAACTTCCTATAAAAAATTAAGGATTACCACATAATTAATTACTACCAAATTTATCTTTATAGGGTGTTCAGTTAAAGGGAACCTTGAAAAGTTGTGCAGGACATGGGACAGTAATTTGTTTTTCCAAACCGTGATATATCATGGCAGGTCATTTAGCATTCTCAGCCACTGACAACTGTCAGTAAGCAACCCCCAATCATTGTGACATCCAAGACATGCCCACATAAAATTTCCAGACATTCTAGGATGGCAATAGAATGCTGTGAGCCACAGATCTGTATGTTGACAACCTTGTGCCTGAACTAAACTCATATCCAGCTGCCTACTTCACAAATACATAGATGTCTTTGATAGTTCCCATTTCCTACCCCCTATAACCTGAAACAAGTCCTATTCACTTTATTGCCAACAGATATTTTAAATATATTCAATCATTTCTATTTTCATCATCACTATTCTAGCCCAAGTCTTGATTAGTTCTCTCTTCAACCAACACAGTTACCTACTAATTGTTTTCTAGTATTCTATCATTGTCCTCATTTTACACATGATCACCAGTATGACTTTTGCATACAATTCAGCTCATACCACCGCTCTTCTAAAAACCCTTCAATGAATTTCCAGCGTTCTAGATTAAATTCTCTCTGATAAACTTACATATCTTTATAATCATAAAAATACTAAAGAATGGAACTAATTTATTTCAAATTACGTGATATCTTGAAACTAAGAACTTTTCAAGATATAATACATGATATGCTACAGCATAGTACCCCTTAGTGAAATAGTCAAATATCCTAACCCCACTGCATAATAGAGTAGTATCCATAATAGAGGGGGACTATAGAGAACTAGCATGAGTTCTCTCATGCTTTGCAAGGCTTTCGATAATC
This sequence comes from Indri indri, assembly GCA_004363605.1. Classification (NCBI taxonomy): domain Eukaryota; kingdom Metazoa; phylum Chordata; class Mammalia; order Primates; family Indriidae; genus Indri; species Indri indri. The sequence continues at coordinate 75,815 of RJWJ010002735.1, forward strand.
TGACTCCATCCGATTTCCTCAACCTCGTCACGTGAATTTTTCCTTTGCTCATTTTGTTTCAGGCACACTGGCTGGCCCACTTCCTAGCTTTCTGTTTTTTCATGTAAACCTTTCCTGCACCAGGGTATCGTTATTCTCTTTTCCAAAAAATGCCCCCACTGCAGCTTTCTGCTTGGTGTAGGCCTCAATCCCAATGTCATCCTCTCTGACAGGTCTTCCCTAATCATATCATTTAATTGGATCCTCTCCATTATTTTTAATTTTTGTTTTAAAGTATTTATCGTATTGTCATTATTTTGCATAATTTTCTGTTTTCACATTTATTGTATTTATCTTCTACTAGAAAGCACATTCCAGGCAAGCAGGAAACATCTGTCTTTCCACCACATCCCAAGTTTTTAGCACATGGTAGAGTCTCAATAAAACTTTGCTGAGTTAATAAAACATTTTAAAGCTCTGTCTATAAATCATATATCAAAAAGTATTCTAAATTCTCCAAAATATATTGTCTTTTAAATTCATACAATTAAAGCAGTAAAAGATAAAACCATTTCTCATTACTCCTAATTAAGAAGATGATGAAGGCCATCTCATTTTTTTTGTTTTTTGTTTTTCCTTCTAGCATTGATGACAAGAAGAAAACTAAAGTTGGCAAGTTCATTTTATGTTGACATTATAGTCTATAAATCAGGCAGTCAGAGAGCTCAGAGATAGTTCAAGGGTCATACCTGTATATTGCCTCCTGTTAATATAACTCTCCCTTTTTCCTAGCAAGAATTACACTTCTACAAAAGACTGATCTATAATTTAAGTCAAATATGTGGAACTATCAAACAAGGACTTGAAGTAGGGTAAAAAGAATGGATCTTAATAAATTCCAATGAAATCTAGAGCCCTCCGCAACTCGAACAACATCCTACGACTCTAAACATGCCTCAGGCATTGTGAAGTAAATGAAAGAGGAAGTGAGTAGGAAATGGGTGGGGGAATGTGGCAAATTAGAGAACAATAAAACGGCAGGTGTCTGTTTAGGTCTTTCGGCCATTTTTTTTAAATCCAGCTGTTCATTTTCCTATTGTTGAGTTTTGAGATTTCTTTGTATGGTCTGGATTACAGTTGTTTACCATGAAAAAAAAGTATTTCTTTTGGGCTTGTCTTTTGCAAATATTTCCTCCCAGTCTGTTACTTATCTTCTCATTCTCTTGACGGTATCTTCTGCAGAGCAAAAATTTTCATTTTTAATGAAATCCAGTTTATCAATTCTTTCTTTCATAGATTGTACCTTTGATGTTGTAGCTATAAAGTCATTGCTATACCCAGTATCATCTAGATTTTTTCCTGTGTTGTCTTCTAAGGATTTTATAGTTCTGAATTTTACATTTAGATGTATGATCAATTTTGAGTTAATTTTTATGAGGGATGTAAGTAAGGTCTGCGTCTAGATTCAGTGTTTTGCATGTGGATGTCTAGTTGTTTCAGCACCATTTGTTGAAAAGACTACCTTTTCTACATTGCGTTGTTTTTGCTTCTTTGTTGAAGATCAGTTGACTCTATGTCAATCTGTTTCTGGGCTCTAAATTCTGTTCCAACCATCTATTTGTCTATTCTTTTACCAATACTGCACAGCTTGATTATAATAGCTTTATGGTAAGTCTCGAAGTTGAGCAGTGTCAGTCCTCCAACTTTGTTCTTTTTCTTTAATATAGTGTTGGCTATTCTTGGTCTCCTCCCTCTCCATATAAACTTTAGAAACCAATAATTGCTTTTATTGTATCTTTAGATCTAGTGAACACTGGATGTATGCATGTCAACATACATTTACTTCTGTACATGATAGATACAAAATCACTATGGAGTAGGTATTATTAAATGGTATCTATTTTAAACATCAAGATAAATGACTTCAGAAAGGACGTTCTCAGTAAATATTAACCTATCATGATTATCTCCGTCATCATTTATTATTAACAGCACAAACTTTTCCATAGAGGTTGGAAACTCTGGTCATGTGACTTGACCTATATCATGGCCAGTAAGTGTAGGACTCAAATTCAGGTTGACTGATTTCAAGCTTAGGGCTCTTTCCACTACTGCATGCTATGGATATTGAGGCAGTAAATGCACCCTGGAACCATTTTTCCCACTTTTTTACCTGATAAAACTTTTGCGATACCATGTAGAGTACAGTATAAAATAGACTTTATCTTCAGATACTCCAATAATGAAAGAAAATAGACTTTGCAATTAACTGTAACGCAGATCCTAAGTGTGGTATTATTTATCTTGTCCTTTCTCAAGTGTATAAAACTTCTTATTCTCTGGATAAGTAAAAGAAAAAATGGTCTGAATAGCATTATCTCCCTGAAAGATTATTTTTATGAAATGTTCTAGAAATTTTGGGGTTTTCAATAGAGATTCAGTGTAATGTACTAGAGGAAAATATCATAGATTTTGGTCCCGGATTTTTTTTTATTTTGTTTTAGAAAATTCACTTGGTTGTTCTGCGACTCATGGAAGATACCATGCATGAAAATTCTCTGAACACTGTAAAGCAGAAGTATACTACATTATAATTATCAACATGTCATTTTCTAAGTTATAACTGTAGAATACTTGAAACATAGTAGCCTATCAATAAATATTTGATGAATGAATGAATACGATAAATTCATAATATATCTTTTAATAGTTATTTTAATAAATAAATAAATGAGCCATTCAAACTATAAAAAACACAAGATGACAAAGCAGTTTCTATAGCGAATTTAATAAGTAACCTGTAATTGTTCTATATTAAATGAACTATAAATTTATTTTTTATTAGATTATGTAATGGGGCTATTTTCATTCCATTGAATATATTTATACAAGGTTATTATTTTAAGTACTTATGCTTAAGGTGTATATATTACAGTAATTTTATAGTAAGATAATTTCAGATCAATAGGATAATAAACAATGCAATCACATTGATTGAAGAGAGATGTTTGGGTTTCTACTGGAGTAACTAGTGCTAACAGCCTTTCTTGACTTCAACTGTAGGAAAACACTTGTACGAATGAACACTTTTGATTACATAGTTCTTTTCTTCCATATTGAATTATGTTTGATTTAAACCTTGAAATTTCGTATAACAAAGAAGACAAAGATATCAAATACATTTCAAACTAACTAAAAGGGTTATTTGAATCATTTTTTTATATTAAAACATCTCATTATTTTTACAGGCTGAATTTTAATAAAGGAAAGATCTAGAAATATATTGAGAAAACAACAAATTTTAAAAATAAAGTATAAGATATTAATAGAATTTCTAGAAATGAACTTACACCATTTTAGACTAAACCCATGCAATTTATAAGGTAACCTTTATAAAGAAAGATGTCATATACTGCGCAAATGTTGAGTTGATTTCTTTTCAGATGACCTTATACCTAATTCTCTCCTCGCCGACCAGATGCCTAGGAAACTTTCAACACAACCCACAGTCTTTAAACTCCTACTATCACCAAGGCCTGCCCAAAGCAAAGATGAGATCACTGAACCACAGACAACAAAACCTCGCTATTGACTTTGCTGGCCTTTGAGATTTCAAGGGCCCTCAGAAGGCAATGGTGAGAAATTCTGGCTGTTACTCTAACCCTGTGAGAATGCCTCCAGGGAACACAGTTTTAATTCCATGGGAAAAAAAATGAAAAAAGAATTCAAAGGGAAATGTTAGACGTTGGGGGAGGGTTTGCGCTAGAATGGAAAGGAAGAAAGAACTGCTTTTGAGTGGGAGTTGAAGCTCTCACTCCAACTGCTGATTTCTAATCTGGAAAATACCTGTTACACCTTTATTCCTTAAGAGAAACAAGAACTATGCAACCACTGGGAGGAAATATACATATTCAGACACAAATACTCATATATGAGATTAATTATAAAAACTTACATATCATAAATTACTCTAAATCATTTTCCATCACAATAAACCCTAGAGCGCTTCCCTCCAACAGTCTGTATATGTCTAATTTCCATCCCCTTCCGAAAGTCTTAGGACCAATGTTTATTTCATTGGGAAAGAGAAAAATCCGGTATCTTTTGCCAGTAGACAGTTTGTACGTTTTTTCTAGTTACTCCTTCCTGTCTATTTGCTTTCTAAGCTTGATGGTGACAAATGAATATTAACAAAATAAACTCCTTACCACCAGGAAGGCTTGGTAGTTACCATAAAGGTACAGCTCTATCTAGGAGTGCTGCCCATTGTGGCTGAGAGGGTTAGTGTTCTCCAACAGGCACGTTTCTCCTCTGTTTTGTGGTCACGCTGCAGGACTCACATCTCAGAGTCTTAGCAGGTCAGTGGGTCAGCTGGCCAATAGGTGTGGATAGAACTGATGTTCCCCATTTCCAGATCTGACCTGTAAACACTCTTGTGCCGTGATCCATGTTCTCTCTCCTTGTTCGTTACCCATCCAAGTGCAGAGGATTCCACTGAAAACTGCAAGGCTTTAGGAGAGAGACATAGGAAGAAAGCCTGGGCCCCCGGATAGCAGTACACAGAGAGCCTTTTACCCCAGTGGCCTGCATGGGACTCAGAGGAGCAAGAAATAAATCTTTAATGTGTTAAACACAGATTCTTAACTAGTACAGAAATTCAGAAAGAACCAATGCTTGCCATGGTCCTTGTAATTTGGGTCTCTGCCCCATCTTAGAAAAGAAAATTCTGATGCATAAGAAGCTGAGACTTGCATCCAAGCACAGCCTTCCTCCCCATGCCATCCAGACGTGGGCCGTGAGACGCGTGTGCAGCTCTTCTCAAGCTCTCTTGAAGCCCAAAGTCATTACCAGCAGTTGAGGAGCAATCATTTTCTAAATCTAGAAATCGGGACGTGTAATTAGATAACTCAGAATTCAGAGAGAATGTTTGTTCTAATTTCTTGTTTCATCACTTATTCATTTATAAATATCTTTTGAGTCCTACTACATGCCAGGCACTGTTCTAAATGGTAGGGGATGCAATGAGGTATCGGCTCTAGTATCTAGCATAGTATTCTACCGACACCCAAATAATTTAGTGGTGTGGAACAAAGTCACAGGAACTTAATTCAGTATGACACAAGGTGGTGCTCCCCATCCCCCTGGACATAAAAAGGACATCCTGGCATAAGAAATGCAGAAAAGGCTTTCTATAGCCAGTACTGTGTAAATGATTTCCCATGATATGAAACACTTCCTGGAATTGAGTGACACCAGAGATAAACAATCAGCCAATATACAGCTAAGCTGGTCTTGACGTCTCTGATTAACCACTGCATGGAGATATATATAGATACACACACACACACACACACACACACACACACACACACATATATAAACATATACTCCCATACATTATTAATTGTAAATTAATTAAATTTTCTGGGGTGTTTTCCTTCCTAATATTAACAGTCAAGTTGTCTATCTTACTCTTCTGGCTTTGAAAGAAATATTGATAAAAAGGTCTAAAACTAATGAAAGTATTAGGTTCTAATTTTTAATTTTATTATTACCAAATGTTTTATTATAAATCATACATGACTAAAATTTCCTGAAATGTTACTATTTTTGGACAATGAGAAAAGTAAAAATAATTTCATCAAATTTAAATGACTAGGAGGCAACAACTAGTAAGCTCTTGACAAGACAGAGAAGGCATTCTAGACAAAGCTTGACAGTAAGAAGGTGCTACTGTACTTTTTGAACAGGAGAATTTCTATTCCTGGTTTTTATCCTCCTAAAAAACAAATTTATTCTTTGCATAAATATTTTGCACAATGTAACTTCAGAATATTTATAAAGTCTTTTAGGAAACTAGCTTAAAAATCTACATATTTGGACATTTTTTCATTGACATAGCATATGTACACATGCACATGTACTTATTGATGTACACATCACAGAAAAACCACAGTCTGAAATTTGAATGTAGAGTAATACTGAAAGTAGAGTTTGTAATTTATTGTGTTTATTTGTATGTGTTTTATTGGATCCTCAAAATATTTTGAAATACTTCATAATATACACAATAATAAATACTATATAATAAATTTTTATGCATGGATAAAGATAATGGTGACAAATATTCACTTAGCCATACGTATGCAAAGGCCAACCTAACTTTTTCACATTATCTCACCTGTCTAAAAATACACAAATGCTCAGCAATGTTTCTAGTTCCTGCCATGAAACATTTTTGTATCTTCAAGAGTGCCTTTAGGTTTTTATCTGTAGGAAATCTTTGATTGCCAAAAATAGTTTCATCAACAGTGGAAATCTAAAGTAACCTTCAAGAGCCTTTTAGACATGAGTAGGCTTTCTGTGGCAGCTCTGTAAGAAAACTGACTGAGAAAGACGGGCGAGTCACCAGACACTGATCTGAACAATTTAAGTGTGGTGAGTTCCATCTCTTTTTTATACCACTTTTCACATTGCATATTGATTCAAATGTCATTAATAAAAACAAATGACTAAATATTGTGAGTGTCACCCAATTTATTTCAATGTCTATTATCTTAAAAGAGCAAATGATTTTCATAGTGGGTGCCTTCGTGAAAGACTCAGTTTTCTGTTGCTGCCTGTTCTTACCGTTCCTGTTGTGATAACTCAAGGCACACTCATCAGACTCCACATGAACTGGCTGGAGCGACAGTTGGGGAATCAGCAGTTGGCCAAATGATGAACTAGAGCATAGTCTGTCATTCACATGTTTCTCTAGTGAGTGCTAATCTCATCCCCGGAATGATGTGAACTTTTATAACGTTATTATCAAGAATTGAATCGAGCATTCAGGAAATGCTCCACACGCTGTAACTTGGTAGTCTTAAAATTAGGTTCCAATCTCTGTGTAATTCATCTTTAAACATTTTAGCAACAGATAAAATATCTTTTTCAAGTTTTTTTCTTTCTCTTTCTCTCTTTACTCCCCTCCCCAAAAAAATCATCCATCAGACTAGTTAAACCAGAAATGCTGTCATAATTTGGCTCAAATACACTGTTTCAGTGCTTCTTTCTATAGTGGCATATTCCAGTGATCTCAGCAGATTCACAGCACTTTCCATTAGTGTTCACTTCAACTATGCGAATGATCCATCAATTTTATTTGCTAATTATGTATGTGCAATGGCACTGTTTCTTACAGTAAGTATTTCTAAGTGCAGAATTCCTTCTAGTTCAGTGCTCTCAACCTCGGTTACCAAAATTTTAAATTTGAAATGCTTTGGCTAACAAATGAAACTTGAGTTTAGTGTGGCCATCTATTTAAAGAAAACTGATCATGTATTTCTTCTTAGCCCTGTAGTTTAACAAGCTGAAATACGTGAAGTAACAGCATCATCATCAAAAACAGTAACAGCAGCATAAACACAGTTTTCACACAAGGGCTGAAGTAGATTCCGTTATGTTTTCTATTGGACCTCAAGTCAGTTAGAGCCATATCTGTTGACTTCTTGATAGAGATCTACCCAGAGTATATTCATTTGTGTATTCTGGGATGTAATAGACTCCAAATCAGTTGCTGCAATCTCAGACCACATGGTGTATTTCCTTTCAAAAACACATTCATTTTTCCTATCTCTACCAGCAGACGAAGATTTAATTATATCTCAATGAAAACTAAAGAGTTATTATAATAAATGGAAACATTATGAACAAATGCAGTCCAACCTTTGAACAGGAAGGATCTTCTTTAAAATAATATTTTTATTAGAATACCTTTTTTACAAATGTTAAAAATTTTGTGGAATTAATATGCTAAAATCATATGAACACTTGGTTGCATTCAGTGTAACTTGATCAGGGCATAGCATGTAAACACTAACTAAATGTAAAGGAAGACAGATTTAGGACTTTAAGAACATAACACTTTAAAAATAGAACAGTTTTCAATAAATTGTAGTAAGACAGTAAACTCAAAGAAACAAATGTGTATCTTTTTACTTATAGTAGCAATTATTAATCTTTTAGGATTGTCAGATGACTTGCATATATGGTCTTATATAAATGGCCAAAATTTTTTTAAAATTATATTATTAACTCACTTGTAAAATTGAAACGACAGATCTTCAGTGATGTCCATAAACTTCTCTAAATTCTGAGAGATAATAAGTGGCTGAGTTTGGATACCAACTATGCTCTTCTGAGTGGGTAAAGGTTGCACTCTTTCTATTAAATTTGCTCTACTACATAACTTAAAATCAACCAGCTCACTAATGAGAATTTTATGTAGTGTTTTGTGTTTTTTAAACCCAACTTTCCTATTAAATATTTATAAAGTAAACATGGAGGGAGGGAGAATTTTCTTGGATATACTGGCCAAGATGGCAGCTTAGAAGCAGCCCCCCCCCCCCCCCCCCGCACACACACTGTTCTCTAGAAGAGGATCGGAAACTGAAAGTGGACATCGACCTACGGATGAACTCACTTGGAGAGAGCATCATAAATCATTAGAGAACCCACAGGACACACTCAGAGTGAAGGAGACCAGAACAGGGAGTTCCACTCTCCAAGACTGGAAGGTACCTGGGGAATACACCTACACATGGAGAAGGGATAGCGGAGAGAACCCCAGTGCCTCACATTCCTCACGTAGACACTGTGACCTGAGCTGTGAGGGGTCCCCACCACCACTGTGGGCCTCTGTACCATTCAGGGAACTGCTTGGAGACTGTAAAGTTGCCTGGGAGAGCAGGCTCAGCAGGGACCCCCTGGCCTCAGTTCCCAGGGTGCCACAGCTGACGCCACCCTGAGCTCTGAGGTCCAGAGCACCCAGTCTGCACGGGGATTGGCTTCACTGTAGCTGCCCCCACATCACCCCTTGCTGGGCTGGAGAGGGGGCGGGGGGGCACAGATGCTCTCACGTGCCCATGGCTGGAAGCCAACCCCCCCTGCCACCAGGGGACTCAAACAGAGCTTCAGAGGTCCCGTGGTAGCAACCTCAGTGGCCCCTGTGTGAGGAGAGAAGCCCAGCCATCCTGTGGCCCAGCTCCTGTGGCCCCTCATGCTGACCACACAAGCCCTCCAGCCACGGGGGCAAGACCCACACCTGCACACTCAGGTGCCGGGTGAAAAAGGACACGTGACAACCGATGTCATAGAAATACAAATGTCATCTGTCAACACTGCAGAAGCCTCTATCCACACAAACTAGAAAATGTAGAGGAAATGGATAAATTCCTGGAAACACACAACCTCCAAAGCCTGAAACAAGAAGAAATAGAAACCCTGACCAGACCAATAAAGAACAGTGAGATTAAAATAGAAATAAGAAATCTACCAAGAAAAAAAAAGCCCCGGACCACATGGACTCACAGCCAAATTCTACTGGACCTACAAAAATAATAGTAGGTACTTACCTACAGAAATTATTCCACAAAACTGAAAAGGAGGCAATCCTCCCTAACTCATTCTAGGAAGCCAGTATCACCTGGATACCAAAGCCAGGAAAGGACACAACAAAAAAAAGAAAACTACAGGCCAGTATCCCTTATGAACATAGATGTAAAAATCCTTAACAAAATAATAGCAAACTGAATTCAACAGCACATCAGAAAGATGATCCACCATAATCAAGTGGGTTTCATCCTGGGGCTGCAAGGGTGGTTTGACAAACACAAATCAATAAACCTGATTCACGACATAACATAACCCAAAACAAGGACCATATGCTCATCTGAATAGATGTAGAAAAAGCACCTGATAAGATCCAGTACCCTTTCATGATTAAAACTTGCAGCAAACTAGGCACGTACCTTAAAATGATCAAAGTCATGTGTAATAAACCCACAGCCAATATCATACTTGAATGGGAAAAATTTGAAAGCATTCCCCATGAGGACTGGACCCAGACAAGGATGTCCACTCTCACCACTTCTATTCAGTGTAGTATTGAATGTCCTAGTCAGAGCAATCGAGCAAGAGAAATAAATACACTGGAGAAAGGAAGCCCTATTTAGTAAATGATGCTGGGAAAATTGAATATCCATAAGCAGAAGACCCCTATCTCTCACCACATACAAAAAATCAATTCAAGATGGATTAAAGATTTAAATGTAATTCATGAAACCATAAAAGGTCTAGAAGAAAATGTAGGAAAAACTCCTCTAGACATTGGCCTACTCACAGGACTTATGACTAAGATGCCAACAGCAAATACAGCAACAAAAAAATACATAGGATTAATTAAATTAAAAACCTTCTGCATTAGGAATATCCCAATTCCACTCTTTTAGTTTTTTTAAAATATACTCTTATTGTTGATTATAGTCCAATTACTCTGATTAATTCATATTGTATGCCTGTATCAAAACATCACATGTACCCTACAAAGATATACAACTATTATGTACCCATAATAATTAAAAAGGAAAGAGTTATTTATTTATTTAAAAAAAAAACTAAGTAAATGTCCATTAAAAAAATTCTGCACAGCAAAGGAAATAATCAACAGAGTGAATAGACAACCTATACAATGGGAGAAAATATTTGCAAACTATACATCTGACAAAGGGCTACTATTCAGAATCTACAAATAGATCGGCAAGAAACAAACAATGCCATCAAAAAGTGGGCAAAAGGCCGGGCGCGGTGGCTCACACCTGTAATCCTAGCACTCTGGGAGGCCGAGGCGTGTGGATTGCTCAAGGTCAGGAGTTCGAGACCAGCCTGAGCAAGAGCGAGACCCTGTCTCCACTAAAAAATAGAAATGATCTGGACAACTAAAAGAAAATATATATATATATATAGAAAAAATTAGCTGGGCATGGTGGCACATGCCTTAGTCCTAGCTACTTGGGAGGCTGAGGCAGAAGGATTGCTTGAGCCCAGGAGTTTGAGGTTGCTATGAGCTAGGCTGATGCCGCAGCACTCACTCTAGCCCAGGCAACAAAACGAGACTCTGTCTCAAAAAAAAAAAAAAAAAAAAAAAGTGGGCAAAAGATATGAACAGAAGTTTTTCAAAAGGAGATAAATGGCCAATAAACATATGAAAAAATGCTCAACATCTCTAATCATCGGGGTAATGCAAATTAAAACTCCGATGAATAACCACCTTACCCCCATCACAATGGCTATTAATAAAATCAAAAAGCAATAGATGCTGGCATAGATGCAGAGAGAAAGGAAAGCTTATGTACTGTTGGTGGGACTACAAATTATTACAACCTCTATGGGAAACAGTATGGAGATTTCTCAAAGAACTAAGTCAACCTATCATTTGATTGAATAATCCCCATGCTGGGTATCTACCCAAAGGAGAAGAAGTGATTTTGTAAAAAAAGATACCTGCAGTCAAATGTTTATCACAGCACAAATCACAATTGCAAAGATGTGGAATCAACCTAAGTGCCCATCAATTCATGAGTGGATAAAGGAAATTTTGTATATGTATACCATGGTGTCCTACTCAGCCAAAAAAAAAAAAAAAAAAGGATGAAATAATATTGTTTGCAGCAAGTTGGATGAAATTGGAGACCATTATCCTAAATGAAGTATTTCCAGAGTGGAAAAATCAAACACCATATGTTCTCACTGATAAGTGGGAGCTAAATATTGGGTACACTTGGGCATAAAGTGATATAAAGAACATGAGAAACCAGGAAGGGGGGGGGCAGTGAGGGATAAAAATTTACCTATTGGGTACAATAAACATTATTCTGGTGATGGGCACACCAAAAGCCCTGAATTAAGCATTATACAAGGTATCCATGTAACAAAAACACTTGTACCCTCTTAATATTTTGAAATAAAAATTTAAAAAAAGAAAAAGACATATGCTAAAAAAAGGTTTTCTTGAATGTGAGCAAATCAAATCTTGTTGAGCTGTTTATAGGTAGGGTAGTCCATGTGAAAACTATTTTCTAAAATTAGGTCATAATAAATACAAGAAATTTAAACCTAGTTATAAATCATAATTTTAGATGAGTGGATGAGTTTAGATCAGCCTAGATTTTAGAAAGAAAGTGATTGTCTTAGAATATCTTTTCTAATCATTTTCTTTGTCATTCAGATTGTAAGAAAAGAACCAGTTGGCCAAACAAATGGAATGTAAAAATTAATTTAGGTAATTTACACATCCCAAGTATTAAACTGAACACCTAAAGATACTTTCCTACTCACAGAGAATAAGGTGTTTCTAGGGCAAACAAAACAAATTATTTAAACGTAATTCAATGTGTCTCTTTTGATAAGTATTCTGGGTATTTTTTTGAAGGTGATTTTTGTTTAATTTTAATTGTTATTACATAGGAATACAAAGTTCTGCAATGTTTTGCACTTTTAAATATGTCTAAAATGTTAACATGACTGGGACTAATCATCAACATTATGCAATAAGTTGACCGAACAATAGTGCAATGTAAATATTGTGTCAAAGTAAGAGTGAAAAAAGATATAGACTTCATTATGAATTAATTTGATTGATTTGATAATACCAGATTAGTTTATTTTTTGGTCATATTTAGTATGACCAAAAGTAAAAGAAATAGCAAAGCAATGATGATTCTTTTTCATTTCTTTTTTCTTTTCTCTCTTTTTATTATAGATATGGGTATATAGTTATATACAGATATGTTATTTTGTGCTGCCAAAAATGTCAGTCTGCTTAACTTATTTTTTCCCAATACTCTTACATTTTGCCTAACAGACTTGCATTTCTTTAAATTTTCACTTCCTTTTTATTCTTTTTTAGTCATTCCCCAATTTGCTCTTCTATTTTTTAACATATTCGATTTCTTTTTTAAATCCTAAAATCTTATTTTTAAAAAATCTCAGTGAAATTCTCTTTGCCCTCTGCTATTCTGCCTCATCCGGTGTCCCTGGGCTGAACCAGGGTGTCTATAAAACCAGTGAACAACAGCAAATTCAGGATATCTTTCCAGGACACACACACAGGGGCCAAGAATATATGCCTTAAAATGTAGAATACAAAAATTATTATTTTTATGTATGAGTAAAGTGAGTATTGAACATGATCAGGGATCACAAGTTTTTCATGTTTTGTGTGTGTGTGTGTGTGCGCGCGCGCAACATTTTAACAAATAACCAATTGACATTGGCGGGAGGAGGCTAGTTATTTGCTCAGAGTGTATCGAGATAGAAACAAACAAAATATGTAGTGATAGACAAAACATCTATCTACGATGTGGGAATGCAGATAAAGAACATTAAAATTTGCCAGAATGAACTTCCTTACAAACACAGTCCACGTCGTCCTGCTTGTGAGTTTTGAGTTTCATCATGGACTTAATGAAAGGCACAGAAGAAACTGCAGGGTGAGGGTTAGAAAGCGGACCGCGGGGAGGATTCAAAGACTGAACTATAAAACCTATTTGAACCAAGTCAAGAGATTTGGTGGAAGGAATTTAACCTACGAGGGGAAGATTAAAGATGCTTTAAGAACTTGATATATATAACCACAGGCTTTTTGCCAGCTCTTTTCCAGCCTGTTCTAGACCAGACAAAGAACTGCATTTAAAGTGCAGCGTGAGAATGTTTCTGATGAAAAGAATTGTTAAATGCTGTTACAGAAGTCAAGCACCAGGTCTTCAAAGTCATTAATCATAGAATTTATATTTAATCACTCAGGATTGTATATGCTTAGTCCTCCATGTAGCTTAAGTTTAGTCCATCTTAGTGATTTTGTATGGTTTACTCTAGAAGAAATTGCCTTAAACATCCAACTGGACCAAGAGAGTATGATTATTTCCAAATGCCATTAGTGACTTGTACTTCCAAAATTTGAAAGTGTGTGAATCAGTGATCATGAGAATGTCCAAATACTGCATCTCAGACCTGATCAGATCCCCTATATCATCATGTTTTCCTCTAAAATAGGAATATTTGGACATGGTAAAACACATTCAGGCTATTTTGACCTTTTATTTTTAATCTGGCCTGGGCCCCTGGGCCCAACACCTTGCTGATAAAAACTGACAGTAATTATACTAAATTAAATATACAACATTCGAAATCAGAAAAAACTGGATCCTTGATCCAACCTGCAGTGTGCTTACAGAGCTGAGTTTCACTCTCTGCAGCTGTGAAATGAGAGGGCCGGACTAGATTCCTGCAGGTGGTCTCTACCGTTTTACATGCTTTAATCCTAGGACCCTGCTACCTTTCAAAATCCAAAAGAGCTGTGCTAAGGGAAAGGTGACAGTGTGAATATGGGCCTAGTAGAGAGCTTTAGACAAATCTTAAAGGTTTATAAGTACAGTCATTCCCTTTCGTGAAAGTTTTTCTCTCAGAAGGTGATTTCTAAGTCATTCTTCAGCCTGCCTTGGCTGTCAGGACAGCCCAAACAAGCCTAGATAACCACCATATGTGAATTGCGCATGTTTGTAAAACACACAGAAATATTAAAAACTAGTATTGAACCAAAATAGAAGAGCACTAAAATAATATTTTAAATTATCTTGTAGGCTGACAAAAGTTCAATTGGAGCATGATACATAAATATATAGGAACTGAGAGAGCTTTCTAAGTACTTTAAAAAAGGAGAGAGAGATTGACTCTCTGTAAGTTCAAGAAGTAATTGGGAGAGTGACGGGAATTGGAAGGGGAATCAGATGTGGATGAACTAGCTCTGTGTAAGGAAAGATGGAATGATGGATAACACAGGCGTACAGCTCAAACACCACCTTGCTGAGGTTCTTAGACCAGGGAAAAGAAGGAGAAGAAAGGGGATAGACAGTGTGCAAATGTTTTGCTTAGATTTTGGATGCAAGGTGAAAGATGAACTGGGCTAACTTCTTGCAACAGTAAAGCACCTAGAAAAAGGGGACCCGTGATATAGACAAGAAGGAAAGAATATGCACACCACATCAGCTATTTGCATATGCACGTGATCTCCAGCTAGGGATTGATATATCAGGGTGTTTGCCTTTGAGATGTTTCTCCTGAATAATAGTACCTGGATTACTTAAAGGAATTACTAACATATTCAAAATCTTACAAATTCACTGGATGAATTGAGTGTTATGAAAGCTCACTTCGTCAAGCTGTTAACTAATTTATTTCAACTTTTTGGTTATTTTTTACTTCGTGCTTTTTTTCCCCCCATATGTATTTCATAGCAAAAACACAATTATTTCCATGAGGGTGAAAATTGTAGTTATAGCCACAATATTATTATTGAAGCATGTTTAGTTTCAAAGAGTTCACAATGAAATGACTCTAGTGGTATGTCACAATATTGTGTAATAATAATAAAAATAGTTAAAAACAGAGTGATGAACAAAACCAGAAGCCACAAAATGACCTTTCCAAGAGAACATTTCCAAAATTTCCTTTAAGAATAAAATACATGGGTATGTATGCAGCGTAAATATGAAGTGCTGGAAGAAGAAAAAAATAACTGAAAACACAAGAGAGAGCTAAACGAAAGCAGAAGGTAATTATTTTGATTATGGTTCAAAATACTGCGGTAAAAATAGCACAGCAATGTTTGTTGAGTACAGGTTTCAAAGTTCAGGACACCTGGATTTAAAACGTGAGTCCGGTGACATTGGTCAAAAGCCTCAACTTCTCTGAGTTGCGATTTGCTCATCTGTAACATGTGGATGGTAGTTCTGAGCTTGTAGAATCTTCAGTTAAGTTCATTGACAAAAGTAAATCAGTTCCTCGTAAGCAAGAAAAAGTGGCAGCTTTGTTGTTATTACTTTTAATAATTATTATAAATATTTGTATTTATTACTCTTCTAAATATCTATAATTAGAAAATATGTCAAATTTGAGGCATTTAATATTAATAATAGTTATATTAAATTATAAAATGCTTCTTTGAGTTTTTTTTGTTTGGTAAATATTTTTTTGTTTTAATCTCCATTGAGATTCATCTAGTTTTCAATACGATGCAGAGTAGGTCTCTATTTTAACATCTTTTCTGGGATGATATGTAGCTACGTGATTTGCAAAATGCACACCTTGTAGGTCTTGTAACTAAAACATTTTTCTTCCACTCTCTGCCTGCAGCCCTTCACCTCTCTCTTTCTTGGTCGCCGGCTGAGTATAAACTCTCGGCTTTAAAATGTTATCTATGTAAATTCTTCTGCCGCAGCTGGACAAGATGCATTCAAGAGTTTTGCTGTTTCCTGTGTGGTGAGGTGGCTTTCCCCTAACGACTATTTCCCTTCAGTACCCACAGAGACCTACCTTCTTAACCACCGTTTCAACGGTTTCTCACCACTTCCACCTTTCTATAGAACATTTCATTTGGAAGGAGGTTCATAAATATTTGTTCGCTGGGCTGTTCAGACTGATAACATCTCTTGGGACTTAAACTTTGATGCACAATTCTCATTTGGGGAAAAAAACGCAACTGTCAAACATTGACAGATAATACTAAAAATGAAAACAAACTCTTCTCCGTCTCAAAGTCACAGTAAGGTAGTTATTTGTTTTTCTGTTTTGAAAAACAGGATTCCTTACATTTTTCTAAAAATCAAAGTGAAAATATTTTATTATCTGTTTTGCTAACTTTTTCAAAATTTTGATGCAATTGGATCCTAAACCATGTGTTTTATTGATAAATGTACTATTTTTTAGTAGCAACTATAGACCTAAGAACAGAAAATAAAATTAGATTGACAAACATGATGGCATAGATTTAAATTTCTCATAACAAATGAGAGAATTCTGGTACTTTTTTTAATAAAAGAGTAATGTCAAGGCATTTTTAATATGCTCAATATTTTTCATCTGAAAATAAAAATGCTCAGTAATTAATTGCATAAACCAATTATAAGTCTTATGTCTACATTCCTTATCAAGAAAGAGTATCTTAATAGTCTTTTGAAATCAAAGTGATTTTACTTGCTCATTTTTAAAACACTGAATTTATTTGAATTATTTTTATGAATCAAGTAATTATAAAAGTTCAATAGTAATTTATATGTCATATCTTGCTCTTGCCATTGCTTTTTATTTGCCAGTGTTGTAGTCTTTGCTCTTATGGTTTTAATTCTATTATAAATTTCCAAGATATTTTAAAATAGGGTTTTAACTGAACTTTGCTAGATTAGAAAATTTTCTAGTTCAAAATATTCGATGATTCAAAAGTATGATATGGCTCAAAATTGCTCCCTTTCTCCAATATGCACATGACAAGCAATGAGATGTGTGGAATAAAAATGATAAGCAAACACGGTTGTGTCACAAAAAAGGGCAGAACTGTGAGTTCATGTCTGTTATTGCCATAAACATCAGAAAATGTGTGCAGAGGAATATAATAGATGCTTCGCAGAAGACACACCAGTTTCTACTATCTAGTAATTTTAGGAATTTCTTTCTTAAATAAAGTCAAGTAGGTTTCATTACCTCAGGCTTTCTGACAGAGTTGTTAACACTGTGAACATTCCAGAACAGAATATGGTTTCAGACCTCTGGAAGCACCTCCTAAAACTATGAAACATCCTTTAGGCTCTGTTCACATGTAAACCAACTATTGGCAAATTGTTAATTAAGGGTCTGCTCATGTTTATATTTCTATACATTTAAATAATCACAAATTGTGTTTTTCTTTCACAAAATGTCACCTCCTTTCCTTTCTCAATGTCACCATCCTACTTTGGACTTTTATCTCTCTCTGCCCACCTCTAGTTTCTCTTCTTGTTCAATTCTGTGAATTTTATCATAATAATCATCTCAAGCTCTAATAAGGTCATAAATTTCTTTGAATATTTGCCATGGCTTCCTTTACAGCAGTAAAATTGTTTAAAATGTATCGTGATATGTGAGGGCATCTACAATGCAATCCCAACCAATTTTCCAACATCTTTTCCAATGACATCAAGTCATGGCCCACCTGTTTGAGGAGTTGAGCTGATCAGCAAATATGCCAGAGATTTCTTTCCTATGATCTTTCAATCACATTATTCCTTGTGTCTGAAATATGCTCGACTGGCATATTGCTTCTGAAATCCACTATATTCCATTCCTTGGTTCTAATTTAAATGAATTCTCCATCATGGAGCTCTCAGATCCTTCCAGTAGAATACAACTGTCCCCTCATTTGAAACTCCATGAAAGTTTCTTACAAACCATTTGAGGTATGTGTGCCATCTGTGTGTCGTTGCCTCAGCTGCCAAATGTAAAATGTTTTAGGATGGGGAATATAATAACATTGGGGGGAAATTTCTGCCAGGAAGTTCATAGATTGGCTTTAGGCAGTGGTCAATTATATGCCATATGGGTGTAGGAGTATTCATCTGTTGAGAGAGTTTGTTATTATAATAAAGTCCTCAGTGACCACAGTGCTAAAAATTTAAGATTCACTGCTTTAGGAGAAGAACTATAAGATACTCTCATATTACCTTCAGCAGAAGGGACTTTATTGCAATACACTAAATTTTAGAGTATGCATTTCCAAATATTTTATTTTTGGAAATATTTGTTTTTATTTCTTTGAACGGGAAACAAAAAAAAAATTATCTCCTAGAGGATTACATATTGTTTTCCTCCTTTTACTAGTGCTATAATGGTTTTTCAACAAGCTAATCATTCTAGCCCTAGATAGATGCTTTAACCTTAAAGACAACTCTTGGGAGAACACTTGCATGTATTACCTCTAAAAATCTCTATTTATGAGTACTAGTTGTTATTGTGATTTAAAATTTTCCCTAAGACAAAAATAAAATAAAATACTTTAATTAAATGAAAAAATAAATAAAATTATATTGAGACAATATAAAAAAAGCAAAAGAAAAGAGAAATCTCCCTGAGACAGTAGAAACTTCAGGCAAATTATAGAACCACACCAGAACTGGGAGACCATTTACTTCTAGGGCCATTTGGTTATTAGAGGTGGGGGACGGGAATTCACAAACACAAATCAATATTTCTAGTACATAATACTTTATGCTGTGGGTCAAACCTTCAAGACAATTCATATTCTATTCCAAAGAGGAGTAGGGACATAGACATACCTAGGAATGTCCTCAAATTAGTCCTTAGGAGCCTTCAAGAAGTGCATTACGCTAGGTTCCCAGCAACTACTCTCTCTTGGAATGAGCAATGGAAAGATGAGGTCTCCTTTTTAATCTTCCTCTCAGACTTCACCTTAGGCTCACAACAGGCATGATTTTAAAAGAATTAATATGTTCATATCTGAGATTTTTCTTCTATCCTTAATTCAAAACAATTTTTATGAAAGTAAAGATGAGTCAGCTATATGTATTTTGGGCCATATGAGCAGGTCGCCTTCAGAGCTACAAGCTACATCCAGTAAGATTTTATTATTTTGGGTCCGGTCTCCCATCCCGTGTTATTGACAGATGGTAGGTTAATGTATACACAGCATACATATGTATTTAATGTACCTCCTGCTAATGTGCATGCAGATCATTTAGGCATCTGGAACCAGTTTAACAACCTTGTGAACGTTACATACATAGCCATTATCTGACAATGATTTTAGTCGTTTCAGATGCCTGGATTGTCAGTGGTCCCGGCATAGGAAATTTGGATTGAGAAGATTATTTCCCTTTGGGCTATTTTACTAAGAAGAGCAGTTTGAATCAAAGAGAAAAATACCTGTTCAAACTCATTATCAAAACTGGATAATGTTACATGGCAGCCTGTGGGAAATCAAAGGACACTTTAATTTATTTCTTTAATGAAGGAGTGGCATTATTATTTAAAATTAGTCCTTTCTTATATTGAGGCAAATATTTTAGAATGGATTGTAAGTAATTCTTTTCTTTTTAAGTTTACACTATGTGTTACTTTTGCTTCCCTGAGTGATTTGGACATTAAAAACAATTAGAAGGTAAAAACAGGAATGATATGGCTAAGGTAGGCTTCTAATTTAATAAAACTAATCCTTTGAGGTCTAAAAATTTTTTGTATCGGCCGGGCGCGGTGGCTCACGCCTGTAATCCTAGCACTCTGGGAGGCCGAGGTGGGCGGATCGCCCTGAGCTCAGGAGTTCGAGACCAGCCTGAGCAAGAGCGAGACCCCATCTCTACCAAAAATAGAAAGAAATTAATCGGACAACTAAAAAATATATATAGAAAAAATTAGCCGGGCATGGTGGCGCATGCCTGT